>CALNHX010000811.1:0-282442 GCA_940337035.1 Agriotes lineatus
TTGATAAAACTACGCATTACTTCAACACGTGTGGTTTATTCTACTTGAAGTCCTACGCAAACGCCCTTGGAAGCGATTACTCGGGAAGATATCTGCAGGACTCGGCATTCCTGGGGGAATTATCTGCACGGTCGTAGACCTAAAATGCGATCTGCCGGCGTACGTATTGTTTTTTACCTTCTCTTATCTCTTTACAGCATATGTCAATTTTTACCTTTAATTGCAGCCTTATAACCTCTAACTTTTAGAACTGTTGTACATTTTTATATTCACAGTTTTGCTGTTCTTATATTTTATTCTTTCTCTATTTTCTTCAGTTATGCTGTTAGATTTTTAAACATTTGTACTTCTGCCTGCTTGATACGGTCCTAAATAAACTTTTATATCTGTGCAGTGTCACTTTCGCCACACTTCAAAATCTATATCCTGCTGTTAACTAGTACTGAAATATATACAGGGCCTGCGGTGTTGGAGACCTTGTTAAAAAGGTTCGACTGGTATGGTGTTTGGTGTTTCGAGGGTATCTGAAAGGAGAGATTGATTATAAATAAAGTAAAACATTTAATGTTCTTTTATCAGTAATTACCTGAAGTGAGTTAAGTTGTGATGTCAGCTTACTTTTTATATAGAAGAAATATAACTTTATGAAGCATCTTTTGGAATTATTACAGTTGATTCAGTAATTCCAGGGGCGTGCTCACATGGTATGTTAATTAAGTTATTTCACAAAATATAACGACCAGCAGATTTTTTGCAATTTTCATATTTTTCTTAATAAATCAAGTAAAAATTCATTTTTTTCTCTCGTGATTTATTTCGTATCGCGCTTCATTTTCAAGAAAAAAAGGCCATATTTTTGCACGTCTCTGAACCTGTTAAGACAAAAACTAAAATGCTTCAATATTTTAAAAAACCATTAGCCGATTTTATTGAAACTTTGAAGGTTTACTGGTGTTATTAAGGATCATGTTTTGGCGCAAGATTTAAATTATTTACTATGTCAGGAGCGGCGACTTTAACACCTTGTAGCGTCGAAACTAAGCGTTTCCGGACCCATGTTTATTAGGACTTTGTTTGTATTGATGAGCTTTATAAGAGGGTAAAATATCCGAACCTATTTTTTAAACACCCTCTATATATGTAGAAATCTTTTACCTCCGCTACCACAGAATAATAATAACCAGAAGGATATCTTCTACAAAACTGCATTGATGTCGACGCCGACAACGGGTGACCTCGAACCTTTGTATTCCATGGGCTCTCCCCAAAGCCGCTACCTACACTGGCTGTTTCGGGGTAGAATTTCGGGGTAGAAACGTCTCAAGGCTATGCGGGGCCGGCGGTCAGGTAATACGAGATATCCTTCTGGTTATTATTATTCTGTGTCCGCTACTATAGAAAAGGCAAACAGACTATCCTGTAACATAAAAGTAATATGTCCTGTAGGTTGTTTACGAAGTAGTACTAATACACGTACAAAGAGATATAACTGAAATGTCAATTTCATTTCACTGATAAATTATATAAAATTCATTTTTCTGGTTTACGTGTATTAATATTAATTATTGTGCGGCAATAGTTCTATTAGATATAACGTTTGTGAATGGCTTAATGCTATTTACAACTGAAAGTAAAGAGGTAATTCAATTTTCTTCGCTTTATCGTTAAAATTGGTGTGATAGGAATTATTTATTACAGGAATGGTAATTTATAACGCTTCTGCGGCCACTTGTACTACGTACGATACCAATAATGAACATTAAACAAGAAACCACAGCTAGTAACTTTTGCAGTTCAACAATTTCCTGGAACATACCATTGGACACTGTCACTAATGCAAATGCTGATAAATTATTCATCAAACAAGACGTAGTCGAAGATATTAAGGACTTCAACAATTATTCTGCAACGGCAATAGAACATGAAGAGCTGGAAATAAAAGTAGAAGATTATGCACTAGCAAAACTTCACGGTAATTCTGATTGTGAGTATAAAACAAAACCTTATTGTTGCTCTGAGTGTCGATACAGAACGGGAAACAAAAGTCATTTGACTAGGCATATGAGGTCTCATACAGGAGAGAAACCTTACAGTTGCTCCGAGTGTCATTACAAAACAGCACAAAGAGATAAACTGGTAAGACATATGAGATGCCATACAGGAGAGAAGCCTTATAGTTGTCCTGAGTGTGAATATAAAGCAGCACAAAAAGGTTGTTTAGTTATACATATGAAGACTCATAGAGATGAAAGCCCTTATAGCTGTTCTCAGTGTGAATATAAAACTTCAAATAAGTATAGTTTAGTTAGACATATCAGATCTCATACAGGAGAAAAACCGTACAGTTGCTCTGAGTGTGATTTCAAAACGACAGAAAGATGTAAAGTGGTCATACACATGAGGTCTCATACAGGAGAAAAGCCGTATAGTTGCTTCAAGTGTAATTTCAAAACTGCAGAAAGAGGTGAACTGGTGATACATATGAGTTCTCATACTGGAGAGAAGCCGTATCGATGTTCTGAGTGTGAATATGAAACTGCACAAAAGCAGCATTTAGTCCACCACATGTTGACTTATACAGGAAAAAAGTGTTATAATTGTTCTGAATGTGAATATAAAACTCTACAAAAAAGTCGTCTAGTTGAACACATGAGGACTCATACAGGAGAAAAGCCGTACAGCTGTTCACTATGTGAATATAAAACTGTAAAAAAATACAGTTTAGTTGTACATATGAGGTATCATACAGGAGAGAAACCGTACTGTTGTTCGGTGTGCCATTACAGAACAAAAAATAAGAGTGATTTAAATAAACACGAGCGGTTGCATACAGGGGACAAACCTTACAGTTGTTCTGAGTGCGAATATAAAACTGCACGAAAACATCATTTAATCCACCATACGATGACTCACACAGGAGAAAAGCCCTATAGTTGTTCTGAGTGTGAATATAAAACAGCACAAAAACGTCATTTAGTTCTCCACGTAATGAATCATACAGGAGAAAAACCTTATCGTTGTTCTGCCTGTGAATATAGAACTGTTCAAAAAAGTCGTTTAGATCAACATATGAAGTCTCATACAAACTAAAATCTTTAGGATTAATCTGAGTGTATGTAAATACAGTGGAACTTATGTTTAACAAAGTCGATAAATCCAAGAAAAAAATTGTTAAACAGAAATTTCGTAAAACAAATTCATTTAAAATTGCGTAATAAATGCACCTGATTGTTTAAAAAACATCATTTTATCTATGTGAGCATTGTAAACCTTATTTTTACATAATTGAAACTTGCTTGAAAATCGCGAATAACGAATAATAAAAAGTAGTATGACAACAATATCCAATGTCTTATGTTGAAGACCATAAATAAAAGACTAATCCTTTATAAGCGGACTTAGTACGGTCTTCGGGTAAAATGTTAGATATTTTAAACCTATTATTGTAATGCATTCAAAAAATTCGATTCAGACAAAAATTTCTGAGTTTTTATAAAAATTTGTTCATATTTTCTGGAATTAATTAAAATGAATTTTAACAAAAGTCATGTGGTAAATTATTCGAACAGCATAATCTCTGTAAAAATTCGCTAAACAAAGAATTTCGTAGAATGGAAGTTTGTTAAGAAGAGGTTCCAATGTATAAAATTGTAGAAAAATATTGTTTAGTTTGACATACCTAGTGTACCACGTAGTATAGGACATCGGGTGACCGCCATATTAAAAAATACAAAGGATTAGCTATGGCTGAGAATATTTTTTGAGTTCATATCTCATATTTTTGTTTTCCTCGGCAGTGTCGACCAACAATTTTAAAGTTTGTTGCATTTTGTTGTTAGCGGTTCTGAACAATCATGTAGATCTATTCAACAGAGAAGAAAATTCAAATGGTCACTTGGAATCTTGGCCTTAACACTCTTTTAAAAAAGACTTCAGAATCATTGAGTGGTCCACGAAAATCAGTCAATTCCGAGCAGAAGTCACAGCATTAATTCATCCTTTGTATTTTTTTAGCATGGCAGTCGCCTTATGGCTCATACTGCATAGGACACGCGGTATGAAAAGTCGTATGGGTACCTGTTGTAAGTATGAATATATTACTGTAAAAAAATGTCGTTTAATTGTCTCTATGAGGGCTCACACAGAAGTAACGATTGACAGTCATTTCAAATGTGAATACAAAACTACAAAGAAGTTGTTTAGTTATACATATGCGATCTCACACGTGAGGAAAAACGTATGGCCGTGCTCATTGTCAATATTAAAGAGCAAATACTGAAAAGGATATTTATAACATACATGATCAAGGCTGCAAGCAACCTAAACAAGCCAGAACAACACAGCAACTTTGAACAGGTAATCTCCAATAGAGCGGTGACACCGGGATATCAAAATTTGAATGAGTCCAGATAATAGGAAAGTACAGTCATTTGTTTATATAAATGAAATCTTGTAGCAAGTAATGTTACTGCTACTCTTTAATGCAAAGTAGCAAAGAAGACTAAAAAAAAATTATCATTGATTCCCATTCCGGCAGTCGTGATACATATGCTGGTAATCTCTTCTTGCCTTACGTTAAGATTAAATTGAGAGACTTTGCTAGCTTTATTTATTTGTAAAACCACTTCTGTCCACCAAAAATAGTGAAAGTTAACTAAATACTCAAATATTGTAAGTCTTAGTATTATCAAAGACCACCACGGAAAGGTCGTATAGCATACTATTTCTGTAATAGAAGTTGACTAATTTGACAAAAACCAATACAATTATCTAAATCCACTGGTGTTCCTATTTACTGCTATAAGTAGTGCATTAAGAATGTTGTATATTATTCAGTAACCACTATTTATCCGCTAGATAAGTTAACATCGTTTGAATACTCTGTCATTGTCTATTAAAATGTTTGTTCTTGCAAGTTAATGAATAAATTGTTGAAGTCATTTCTAAATAGTTATTATAGTGATAGAGAAAAGGTAAGACAATGACAGTGTAACGGCCCGTTTCGTGTCACCTCCGCAGCTAATAAGAACCTTGGCATTTAACCATTATTCTGCTAGTAATAAAACTAAACTGTATTCCTTACAATGTATCAATTAGCTTAAAACGCATTGTGTATTTTACGCGTAAGTTTGGACGTGAAAACCAGCTGATTTAGTCGTTGCGTGCAGTTATAATAGAACAAAGCAGCGGTGCATGCCGGAGAGACGCAGAGAGGCAGTCACGTGCCAACAAGCAAGTGGTGCGTAACGTCCAAAGACCAAGGAACGCGACGCCAAGTAGTAGAAAGTGCGATTAAAAGTTCTGCGATAACAACAGCCTACGCCTAGTGAATCTCGATATGAAAGTTGCGAGCGAGCGAGCAGGTGAGTTACACGTGTGGGTTACGGTGCTATAGAACAAGTAACTGCAATTAACTGTACTAATCTTCAATTAATTGCAATAGTAAATAGTGCTCTTTTTGAGGAAATACAAGCACGATGTCTGAGTGTCCTTCATGCAATAACAAAATTGGTTCCGTCCGGCAGGCTATTCAATGTGGCCAATGCCAGAAGACTTATCACGACATATGTGCTGGTATATCTGCTCATGGTGCGGAGTTGATTAATGCAGGTAACAAAACCATTAACTTTAAATGCGTACCTTGTTTATCTTCGACGTCAGCTGACGAAGAAGCAATAACACTTAAGGATATAATGCGTGAGTTACGTAAATTAACCTCCAAGAATTCACTTATGTGTGAATCCATAGAAGCATGTCATTTAAGAATTGAAGAAACCGATAATGTTCTAAAAGCTCAAGAACTCCGTATTAACCTTTGCTTGGAAAAAATTGAACATCTCAGTTTAGTGAATATTGAAGTAAACAACTAAAATATTGAGTTGAAAAAACAATTAAACCACCAAGATCAGTATTCTCGTTTGAATTCCGTCGAAATTTATGGAGTTCCTAAAGTTAAGGATGAAGACATTTTTCGTACTGTAAATGTGATTGGCCAAGCATTAAATTTTAATATTGAAGCACGGATGATCGATGCAGCGCACAGATTAAGATTACCTACAAATAAAAACAACGAACCTAGGGGCATAATCCTCAAGTTTATGAGTCGAATTGATACGGAAAAATTTATTAAAGCAAGAAGAGTGAAACGTAATTTTAATACCGCTCATCTAAGTGATCTCGTATTTGGTCTCGATAAGCTTCCTCCTACACCTATTTACATCAACCAATCCTTGACAGCTGAATATAAGAAGCTATTTGGAAAATGCCGCGAATACAAGAAGGCGAACAGAGTCAAGTATTTATGGATCCCGAATGGGAATATATTTATGCATGTTAATGACAGCAGTAAAGTATTTAAATTTTTTTCAGTGGACGGTCTCAGGGATGTTCTTTAGTTATTTGGTAAGTGAATTCAGAATCTGTTATGCTGATATGGGTGGTCTAATCACCAAAGTTTGCCATATTATATATTTTTATTGCTGTGAAAATTACGACTTAAGCTTACATTTAATTACGCATCATTTTCATTTAAATGGAGTATTAATTGTTGTATTTACGCCACATAACTTTAATTTGGTTTCTTTAAGTAAATTAAATATATTGTTTATGTTTGAGTGTTATGATAGCGCTATTTATACAGATTTAGGCATGCACATGCACATTTTTGATTGTTTACACAAATTTCTCATATTGTTAGTTTTGTTTAAAAAAGAAATAACTAAATTATTATTTCTTAACAGGTACTGTTATTTTATATTATTATATGTACGCTATGTATTTATGTATTATAATTTTCCTTTATTTTATTTAATAGCAAGTTTAGTGGTAAGGGATGACTGATAGCATCATAAGATTTGCTCATTTTAATGCACAATCACTATTGGCTGACTTTACAGAAATCAAGGAGTTTTTGCTGTCCAATAGCTATGATGTGGTGGGTGTGACTGAAACCTGGCTATCTCAACATGTTCCTGATAATGCAGTTCATGTGAGAGGTTATACGTTTCTACGCAAAGATAGAGTTACTTGCATCTAGGGAGGTGGGGTAGGTATTTTTATTAACAATTCCATAAACTTTTCTATATATCCTTCAATACATACTCATGGGGCTATTGAACAATTATGGATAAAATTGAAAATTAAACATACATGTTTAATATTTGGCGCGGTTTACAGAAGGCGGGAGTTTGGATATGCTGCATTTTTAGATGCCTTGGAGGACTCCATCTCAACTGCCACACCTATTTCTGATGAGATAATATGTGTAGGTGACTTTAACATAGATATGTTGAATTTGAATGAGTCAGCTACTGTACAATTCACTTCTACATTAGACGCATTAGGATATAAATTATTCAAGAGCCTACACGCGTTACAAAAACTAGTTCAACATTAATTGATCTAATTCTAGTTAATGATAAAAAAATAATTGAGCATTGTGGTGTAATTAATTTACATGGTATATCTGACCACAGCTTGATTTACTGTGATTACCCTTTAACTGAAGGGTTATCTATAAAGCCTTTCTTCTATACTTACCGAGATTTTAATCAATTTAATCCTGAACATTTCCATCTTGACGTTCAGTCAATCCCATTGAATACCTACTATTTATCAATTAAATAACGTAAATGATAAAATTCAGTTTTTGAATAGAAATATATTAAATTTATTTGAAATGCATGCAACAGTAAAGAAAGTTAGAATTACTAAAACAAAAGCTCCCTGGATGACAGAAAATATTAAATTCATGATGTCACTTAGAAATAAGGCGTTATCTAGATTTAAAAGAACAAAAAATCCTGCTCACTGGGACTATTACAAGTCCTTACGTAATTACGTAACTTTTGCAATAAGACAAGAAAAAAATGCGTATCTGGAGTTTCAGCTTAATAAACAGGGTCCTAAGGTATTATGGAAGGAATTGAAAACTACCAATATTTATCAAAAATCACAAGCTGCATATACTCCCCCACATCTAAACAATGCTGATGAAATTAATAACGCATTTATTAATTCTGTTAAATCTTTGAAAACAACTAATAACAATGATCTCTTGAATTTTTATTCAGCTATACTATACTATATTTGGGTAATTAAGTATTTGTTCCAATAAATGCCATTTATTATTATTATTATTATTATTAAATATAGTTTTCGAGAGTAGATAACCACATTGGAAACAACTCCGAGGTACCGACCTGTCGACACAGTAAAAAGCAGCTTTAAGTGAGCCCACGGAGCTGATCCCTTGCCCATCTTGCAGAAATATAAAGGCAACTTTAGTTTCTATTGTTAACTAAAGTGTGATCAAAAATTATTTTCATCTACTATGGCTAGGGAATAGTTCCTAATTTATGAATGCGACTATGTTTATATTTAAATGTCAAACCTGATTGATTTTTAAGTGACTTAGAGTTGCATTTATAAATTAGGAAATATTTCATAGCCATACTAGATGAAAATTATTTTTGATCATGCTCTACCACAATTGAATGCACGAGCCAGGGAAATTGAGGAAACCAGAAGCTTAATAGCGAATGACGAAATCTTGCGTAATAATTTGACGCGTGAATGCTCGCAAACATTGGCGCGTTCCTGCTGAGGCAAGCATTCTTCCGAGTGTGTGCAACCGCTTGAATCAGTAAGTAGTTACGAGCGTTGTCTGAAAATAAACAGAGATGGCTTCAGTGGATTTGGGTGCGAGGTTTGAACAATTTTGGCGCCGTTTGTGTTGGGACGGGGCGTCAATAATTAGTAAGTTACACTTATATTTAATACGTGTATCAAAACTAGTAGAGATTAGCACTAAGCCCGTAGACATTTATTTATTTATAATACATTGTTGACTACGTATAACATTTACAGTTTATCATTGTGCATTCTTTTTTATGCATCCCACTGCATGTACTTTCAGTCTGCAGATTATATGTATTTTCATGTAAATTGTTGGATTTTTATTTCTAGCAGGATTTGCATATATAATTACAGCATTCTCGGTGGCAACGAGCAGGCCTACAAGAGCAATATTGACAAGATCCTTAGCCACAGTGAGGTAAGAGCGGGTTTTGTACTTCTACGACTAATTAAACTAGCAAACAAAGGGCATTATAAATTCATAGTAGAGTATAGTGCACGGAAAAAAGCCACGCTACAACAGCAATTACTTATATGTGTGTTGCAATGTTTAGCAGATTACCATTTGTATAACAGAAGCAAAGCTCAATTTGTAAATAAAAACTTTAAAATTCTTTTTTCGCCACCATAAGAGTTTTCATCGGTCTAAATTAATTTAATGTTATAATATAGCATAAGGAAACACTAATGCTAAATTTTGCTAACGATCAACGAGGGCGTATACTGGGCAACGACGCTTTGTCAAATCTGGCTCTTTGTGTGCATAAAATGCGTTCATTTACGTCTTTTCCAAGTTATTTAGTGACATACGTTACTCCTTTTGGGCTATATTATTCAAGATTCATTTTCGCTTACGGTGCAGTTTTATTTTACTTATAACAAAAATTTACGAGCTGTAATTGTTTTAGAAAAGCGTGATATTTTAAAAATTTTTATTTCTTTAGTTGTAATAACCACTACTGCCATGGGAAACAAAGTACCCGCACTAACATTTAATTATTTCATGAAAATCAAATTAAAATAAAAACAGTAATTTGGTTTAGTAAAAGAAATTTTATTAAACAGTTAGGTACCATACCTATCTCTTACGCAATTGAAATATAACTTTTTCAGTATGATATAATTAATTCACTAAAATAAATGTAATATTCTAGTACTTCAAAATCTTTCTGCTAGCAAAAACGTTATTGTCAGAAATAACCCTGCATAGTTCGATTCCTATTGTTAATAAACTCAGGCATTTAGTTGAATTCCACGGTCGTCGTTGACCGTTACGGAAATGTACCATAGGCGTTTCCCTATGTTCCGCATGCCGCCAAGACACACTGTATACTAGATACTAGTAACACAGTACCTACCAACTGTAGATACATTTTAAAAATATTATTTTGAGTTTAAAATACAACAGATGGAACTTATTGTATCTTTTTAATTTATATTAAATTCTATTATAACACCTGCTGTATATTTTCCAAATTCAGAAATAGTTTGTCTCTACATTCAGTGTATTTTTTTGTTTATTTGAGACCACTTTTCAGAATAATTATATATTTTACAATTATTTAAATTAAAAAAAATATCGGGATTTAAAGTGTATGTATAGTACGTTCTTTTCCTATAAAAATTTTCAAGGTCAAGATAAAATTGGCAAAACTGCTTTTTTTAAATTATTAGAAAATTTATTTTCATCAGGTTTTTCTGTAAACGACTTTTGTCACTTTGACATTTAAAATTAAATTGTCAGTTTTTCTTTTTTCAAACTGAACACGCGTAAAAAACGGAAGCTTTTAAAATTAAATGTAGTTAAGTGTGCAGAGGAACTGTTGGATCTGCATCTTAACACACCAGAAGAAGACGTTTACGAAAGATTAGCAAGAGCTTTTGATGTACATAGAATTTTAATGCCAGAATTTAAATTTCTATCAATTTTTAGTTCTATAAAGTTACTAAAAAAAATTTTGCCAACATATATTTTTTAAAGGAATCCAAGTTATGCCAACATAAACCCTAAATTCTTTGACCTTGAAAATTTTTATAGGAAAAAAACGTACTTTATTATTCAAGAATTTGAGGGTCTACTACCAATATTTTCAACCAAGACCACAACTAAGTGCCATTTCCCACCAAACCAAACCAAGCCCAGTCGCATCCAGTCAAGCCTGACGCTGCAAGATTGGCACAGACTAACGCAAAACCTAACCTGCTAACCTCGAATTTGACATAGACTTACAGTGCCACCAACATATTATTCATACGTTTGAATTTTTACAGACCGCTGAGGATCAGTTTTTTTGGATCTCTCGATATTTGCATAATAACCTCAAAAGGTGATTTAGTGTCAACTGAAATTAGTTCTAATTATAAGGGTCGCTATCTCTGTTCCTTTTAGTAATTATAATTAAAATATTATCGAGTGACCCTTGTAATATGTTATTTGGGTTGCCTGTTCCACTCTATATGTTCGGCGGCTCAAGTATAGTTTTGGCGCTAGCATGGCGACAGCTACGCCTACAGATGATGAATGCTTTAAAATGGCCGCCATTGTTGTCGATGTAAAGCTCTCGTACAAACGTTGACAGCAAAATCTACATCTCACTTTGCGACACCCTTCTTCTTCTGGACACCTTCCTCTTTTTTGGCCATCTTTTGACTCACTGTTTCCTTGCAAAGTGTTTTTAATCGCTTATATTTGTTTTAGGTTAATGCAACCCCTAACTCGCTGCTTTATTATCTAGTTCTAAATTAGATGTAGCTGATTTCCAGGAATCAATCACTTTATTCGACGTAATCAAACACTACAGCCTTTGTGGACACGAAAATTGCTTATATTTGATGTTTTACTTCTCAATGGGTAAGTTAACAAATATATTTTATTTTGTAACACTTCAAATCAAATTACTTATTATTTTTAGAAAATTTAGCACCTCCTCCCCATACAACCGTTCGATCGCAAATTGCTACGTAAATTAACCTACTAAATGGTTAGTCCAGGCAATGGGTAGTTTTACCACGCAAAAGTTTGTAACCAAATGAAATTTGGTGGGATCGTAAAATTTACTGTTCTGATCATAACTTTGAGTTTTCGATCTTGGGCGAAGACAGCTCGCGCCGCCATCTTGGATAGATAGCGACCAAAATCAGTTTTTTGTAAATATCTCCGTTCCTATTGGTCCTACGAAAAAAAGTAAAGTTATGAATTGAAGAGCATCAAATTGTACATAAAATATGTTCTATAAATGTTTTTCGTCAGACCAATAGTTTTTCAGATACAGCACGCCAAACGGCAGCGAGTAATGGTAATGTAGCGGTGGAGCAGACGTGTCCGTACAAAATATAATGCAGAAAACTGTGCAAATGCATTTGGTAATAATAGATATTTATGTGGAAATTACTTTGCACGTATCACTTAGCTTACATTTAATCAGACAGATGCAGAAAAAAATGCTCCACCGCTACATTACCATTATTTTCTTGCGTTTGGCGCGCTGTATCTTGAAAATTATTGGTCTAACAGAAAAATTAATAGAACATATTTTATGTACAATTTTATGCTCTTCAATTTATTATTTCACTTTTTTTCGAAGGACCAATAGAAACGACGATATTTGCAAAAAACTGATTTTGACAGCCATCTCTTTAAGATGGCGGCGCGAGCGGTCTTCGCACAAGGTCGAAAACTCAGGGTTATAATCAGGACAGTAAATTTTACGATCTTACCAAATTTCATTTGGTTACGACCTTTTGCGTGGTAGACCCCTTATTTTCGCTCCATTGCTTGGACTAATTGTGGAACTCGTTATGTTATTAGATTTTCACATCTGCTTGGCTCGTTAGAAATTGGCATGTTTAAAAGTGATCAATTAAATCAAAGTGATATGAAGTGTATCAAATCCTTATTTTTACAAATTACCTACTTAAACACTTCTTTAATAGGAAATTTTAACACCAAACATGACTTACATATACAAAATTCTTGACAAATTATTAATTGTAATCAACACATTTCTGTTAATTAACCAATTTAAACTATGACAAAACTTACTGTGCTCCACATACAAGCTAATTACAAAGTCTATTGAGTTCCAAGCTCAATTTATACCAAAATCAACCTTTTTCAATTTCTGATGGCTACAATAGGGGAAAGTGGTCCATAGTGGGACATGGTACATCGTGGGAAATTGTTTCCCGACCACGTATTTATTAATTGGCAGAATTGTATATGCACGAGTACGTCTCTCAGTTGGTTTTCGATTTGTAGGAAAAGTTGTTGTCTTAAAGTTCAACACGTTACTAAACTACTGTAAATTAATGTAAGACATCGTATAGTTTGTTACGTGTATTACGCATATTCTTAATATTTACCAGAACTTCTACAACTGTGGCCTTATATTTTAAATCCGACATAACCTTATACTTAGCTTGCATAGGATGGCGCCAGAAAAGATTATAGTCTTACAGTCTTATTATAGTTGTAAGATATTTGTTGAAATTCATAGTGGTATACAGTGGGATAGTAACTTGTGGTACATAGTGGGATTTACGTAATTTAAATAAAACATGTTATTCTATTATCTCCTTTTAATTTTCAATCACATATTATTAATTATGGATAATCATGAAAGCCATTACGATATAAGAGTTCTGAACAAAAGTAAGAATAACGGAATTGTAATGTTGACACTACCACCACATTGCAGCCAGCGGCTTCAACCTTTGGTTGTTTCTCCCGATTTAAAACCTATTACAACATTGCAATGGGACGCCAATTAAATGTCCATATACAAAATAGCAAGCGTTGTTGTAAAAGCTTTTCCCGATTTTTCACTCAGTTAAATATCATAAGAGGATTTGAGAAAACGTTCATATCACCTTTTAATCCTCAAGTAATCTGTTAATCCCACTAGATGTCATCATACATGACTGGCAGACAACCTAGCATGGATTTTTAAATTCACAATAGTCAGAACAAAACAGCTGAAAACTGTAACGACCGAGAACTTCAGATAATACGTCAGCGGTTACAAATGAAAATGCGTCTTATAATATGGAGATAGATAATCAGGAAGGTGAATATACTAATACCCCTGAGACTTCAGATAGAAATGGAAGGAAACAGGTTGAGACAATAATTATCACACCCGATCAAGTTAGACCGCACCTGAGAGAAAAAATGTAAGAGGAAGAAAGGTGAGACAATAAATGACCTTGCCAAATACACCAAATGAAGAAAAAATAACACAAGAGCACCAAGCCAGAATAGAAAAAAGAAGAGTACAGAAGGGAGAAAGTTGCATGCCAAGAAAATAAAACGAAAAGTATTAGGTGAGTACAGATGAAGAAATTTTTGAAGATGAAGCTGAAGAGTATTTTATCAATGTGGGTGATTTTGTCTTAGTAAAGTATGTCACTAAGAAATTACTCCAGCACTATATAGACAAGTGACAGAAAATACGGATGAAGATGTTAATATTTCATTCCTGAGAAGAATTTCCGGTAACAAAATTATTTTTCCTGAGAAGGGAGATGAAGATATAGTTAGCAAGGACGATATCGTTTTAAAATTATCAAGTCCATACATTTCTGTTAGCACTAAAAATGCATCCGCGCCGGCCAAATGGCGTTTGAAATTAATCTAGACAACTATAATATTATGATCTAGCGTAGTTTGTTGCTACTTTTGGCTTTCATACCACTATGCACCATACAACTTCCCAATAAGTACCACCTGGTGGTTCATAGTGGGATTGGTGGTGTATAGTGGTAAATACATAATACGAATTTGTTTTCTTTTGTATTGTCTAACACATATTACTATAGTTTATGTTATTATTTGATGTGTATTATTAAAATTCAATTTTGTGTAAAATAAATGACTATTTCATATGGGTCGGGTCTCTACATCCTAGCAAGTATTATCTTGATTTGTATAAATTATAGGAAATACATATGCTATGAACTTAATTATTGTGGTATCTTTCTTATTAAATTAATTGTAAACACTTTTTATAGTGCTGCTTTAACTACTGGGATCACTACAATACTGGATATTATTTAACTAGTGAGAACTTAATTCAAGTGTTGCCTAGGTGATAACATTTGCAGTGAGTAAATAGACGTCACAAATAAAAAATATTCAGAGGACACTTCTGCCGGAAGTGCACAAAAAACCGACGCCACTAAGAAATTCACTAAATTCAATCTTTTAGGATAAACTTTTCTGACCTTTCCGACGCTTTTCCAATGGAAACTAGGGCTTAACTGCTGTCCCCAGCAGGAGAGGGGGGGCTCTTTCTTCGTTGGCTTGCAGATACAAGCCGCTAAACGTCCTGCAGAACGACTCCTGTAGCTCGACCGCTGCGAAAAACGCCTTCAATTCAGCCGTTGCCTCAACCTAGGGCTCCAACTGCTTTCCACGAACGTCGGTGCTTACCTCTAGCTCACAGGAGCACCAATTACACTGCTCGAAGCTCGTAAAAAATCTCGAAAAAACCACCACCAACACTTGATGTACAAATCAAACACTTTTTAAACTTCTGCAGAGGTGCTACGAATCAATACTGCAATGACTTCCTTGTTATTTTGAATGGGACAGTCTGGATAAATTAAAATTCACCTTTGCCCCGACGCTGGGTGACCTAAATTTGCGAAGGAACCCCTATCTGGTGCCGGTTCGTAATTATTTATTTATTTTGGTATAAAAATAATATAAGTTAAAATTACGGGCAAAGATCCTAGTACACACAATTCTCGATTTATATTTTTATACTGTGCTCAACCTTTGCCTGTCAGTAAATTAAAGCTGTTTAAAATGAGCTGTAATAACTAACTGCACAAATAAAATGATTGAATGTCTATCTTTCTATTTTATTTAACTGCAATACCAATTACGCTAGCTCTCAGGAAACAAAAAACTTTTTATAACATGGCTTGGCTTCATAAACGGACTATATTCTCAAATTTTAGGTTATTTGTCTCAACGTAGTTCGTTTGCTCGTTATTAGCAGATAAAATTCACAACATCGTAAATTGACAAATGAACACAAAATGGTTTTTGCGTACAGCGTGAAATTTAACGTTTAAAATTGTGAAATACAGAGAAAACGCGCCAGGTAAATTATTTAAATATTCCCGCTTGGCAACTATTAAAACATCGCCTTCGTTGTTTCTCAGGATGACGTCAAACTCGCCTTGATTGTTATTCTCAGGATGACGTAGAATGCACGCCAATCTTTCATTTGTTTATGAAGCTCGATTCTGGCCGATTTCGCCACAAAACCTGGTGACGCCGTTCGATTTTTGAAAACCACGAAGTAATTGGACTTTTGGAAAAACGCTAAGCCTCTTCCGCAAGGTTTAATCTTGGATTTAAGTCGTTTTCCCGAACGCTGACTCTCAATTTTTAGTTCTATCCTTCCTCGTGAAGTTCGCTTCGTTGCTGCTTCGGAGCTGGTAGTAGTGACGCTGCTGGAATATCACAGGTTGTAGCTGCTTCCCTGGGTGCAGGTGTTGACAGCGACGTTCTTGCAGACCTGGACGATGTCCCGATCGCTGACCTCTGGCTTCCGATGTTAATTTCGGTCGCAATCGAAGATCGTAATTTGCAGTTGGACGGCTCCCGAATCCTCGGAGATGAGATTTGTAAAAATGTAAATTTTTCGTTGCAGAAACTGCTGCAAACTACCACATTGGCAATCAAATGGAACAATTTTTTATGTTATAAAACACTCGTTTATTATCATAAACATCAATTAAATGTGCAGCACAAATTCGACCTTTCAAATTAATTTTATTCAATTGTTCTCCTTTTGTTAATGACAAAACAGCATCATGTTTCTAAATTACGGTGTTATTCTACTATTAATTGGAAATTAGGTTTGAAAATTTTTACCATAAATACATAAATTACAATCTAACATTTTCTTAAAATCTAAAATATTGTCGTTTTGCTTATAACTAATATTGTTCCATAACGGTGTACTCACAAACGTTTTTAATTTCACTGCTCTGCTTTTGCACTATGTTTTTAATTATTAAAGCACTGATTTTTGAGTTCCGCACTTTTCACGTCGCTTGCCTCTTTTTGTTGCCTCCATTCAGGAATTGGTCTTTGCAATTTTCTAGATTTTCCTTCACCTTGCTTTACCCTTCAGCTTGCTCACAATTTTCACAGTGCTTTGCTTTTGTTGATAACTACGCTCCTTTTATGCACGTAACAACCTTTTTGTGTCAATTACTTTCGTTTGGTCTGGCATTCCATGTGCACAATCCTATCATTTTAATTATATTACTTTATCCACAAGCCAAATGCAATCCCTCTGAAATATGCTTTGCCTTTGCGTGCCTTTATCCAACTAATTACTGTTTCTCGCATCTCATAATCAATGCATTTAATATTTTTATTTTTGTTTAAAATTATATAATTGCAATTTTCTCTAATATGAAATTCACAAGTTTGACTAGTATCTCCTTTTCCTCCTGTCTGTATCCACAAAGTGATATATTCATTCTGTATGCGTCTTCATATGTGCAACTAAATTGTTTTTACGTGCCGTTTTGAATCCACAATTATAACAACTATATGATATTTCTTTTGTGTGAGTCTTCATATGTCTAACTAAACTTTTTTTTTCTGCAGTTCTATATTCACATTCAGAACAACTATAAGGTTTTTCTCCTGTATGAGACCGCATATGCCTAATTAAAGTATATTTTTGTACTGATCTGTAATGACAAATAGTACAAGAATACTTCAAGGCTGCTGCTGTATCATTATTTAAAAGTCTCAATGCCAGGCCGACTTTCATTTTATCATAATGTGATGGTTTAGTACAGCTTTCGGTTAAATATGGGGCAAGTTTTAGGTCTTTCGAATCGATTCTGATTAGCGCTCGGATATGTTCTATATCAACCACATTTGTTGGCAATGAGTATTTTTGAACGAAAGAAGGTGGAATGATAATTTTTTGACCGTTCGTTAAATGGTCTCTCAAATTTTTAAATATATGGGGAGGATCTGGATTGAAATACAATTTACGGGATGCATCGCATGGATGTTTTGACCAATTCTGTATGTCCGAATATCTACCGGCGCGGATGTTGTACAATCTCCATAAAGCTTGATTTTGACCTCCCATATCACTAACTACACAATCTACCTTAAGACCCATAAACTCTGCTTCTGTAATAATAGTTTCAATGTCCTCTTTAACCGAATTAGCATTAAATGATTTTCCAATGAACTGGTAACCAACAACTTGCTTCCACCTGGTTGTAACACCAGCTAACATATAAACCAAACCATGTGTAGCAATTTCTTCAAATTGACTATCTGATGATGGTAGTGTTGGCCTACCCAGAACCAAACCAGTGCTGGGATCAAAATCTAATTTTGGGGTAATAGCAATTTCATCAATTAAAATTGCGCAATGTTTTTCTTCATCTACCATCAAATCGACTTTAGTTTTCATAGCCGTTAATACTTCACGAAGTAGCCCCGGAGAAAACTTTAAATGTTCAATTCTTCTTTGAAGGGTACGTTGACTGGGCAGGGGTTGTCCAATTTCCCTTATTACATCGTAACCTGAAGCGCCACATGTTAACCTCAGTCTATACGCTTTCATCATGGTCTCATCGGACCATTTAAAACCTCTCATTGAGCACCTTCCCAAAGATATTAATTGGTCACGATTCAACAGATTATTTTCAGTCCTTAATTTTTCATTTTCTTTCCGTAACACATCAAATTTGCGGTTAGAATCTGCTAATTTTTTTCTTATTTTATTACATTTAGATATTGGAACATGATTGGGACAGGATTCGGAAGGAGATACTGTTTTGTAATCTAATAAAATAATAATTATGTAAATATTTGTATTTAATAAACATGAAAGGATCACTTTACTTTCATATTGGGCTTCTTCCATATCATCCAAATCAGATACAGAACTAGGAGGCAGTATATATTTAGCATTTGGTAGCTAACAGAAGGTGTTAAATTTGAGCTCCAATTAATTTTGTTATGTGTGGTTGAAGGGCTAGGAATAGGAATAGGTTCTGTTTTCTGCAAGCAATCTAAACACAACAATAATTTCATTTAAGCAACGATTTCGTACTACTTTTATTTAATAAATAGCAGAAAATATACCTGTATTTAGAAAATTTATTTTGGATATATTTTACTGCAATTTACTACTCAGTGCAGCTCTTTGGACGTAGATAGATTTGGATACAAGCATACATTTTTGTTAAATGGTTAAACAGTTTGATCAGTAAATGAATAAAGTTTACATATTATTTATAAATTATATCGCTTTCATCCATGTCGATTATTGATATTTTCTCAAATTAATGTTATCACTAGAGATTATTGTATAGGATGGTTTGCCGATTTAAATAATGCCGAATTATCCATTATTAAACCTAACAATTTATTAGCACTATCGTCCAAACGGCCAGTTTTGCACCTACCAGTATTGCAATTACATGCAGCGTCCTGTTGAACACCTAGATGTAAATGGGGTAACGCATCGGGTTTGAGCCTCGAATCTTTGGTTTTGCTAAACCGCATTCCTATATAAAAATCCTTTCGACAAAAGTGTTTCTAAAGTAATAAATATGGCAATATTAGTATTTTAAAGGGATATAGTAATCAATGCCATACGCAACAAACTCGCAGGTCTTTATTAGAAAAAGTTGATCTTCCCAACATACAAAGCCATTTTTCCCGTTTTGATACATTTTTGATGCCTATAAAGTTATATATTTATTCGTAAACCGACTATCTACTTCTACATAGTATACCTGTGGGAATCCTATAAAGTTTAACTCCCTTCTTTGAAATATTGCTACAATTAAGGACACAACAACTACTAACCATTGCAAATTATAAAACACCTATTTAATTAAACCTCAATTTAAATTAACTAACACAATTAAATATAACAATAACAATAAAAAGAATGAATTCGAAGTAGATAACACAAAAATACTTAAACGCTCTTAATTACTTCTGCTGACAACAAGAATATTATTTTGACAGTTCTAGTGACACTAATGACAGGAACCCCAAATTAAAAGAGACAAAAGATATAAGTTTTTGCAGTTGGCGGTACCTTATATGATTTAGTAACCTTACATGACTGTTCTGAAAGTTAGAGAGAGTGAGGAAATGAATGAGACGGCCTGATAGGGACTTTGTTCATATAGATTTAGTTGGCCTTGGGAAAAATAATTTTTGGTCGCCCTCTACCGTTCGAAATACCAACGTCTCTGTATCGCGGCAAGGACCAACAATGTGTAGAATTTTATTTCCGATATTTTTTTTTGTTCAATAATTTTTTCTGTGCGACCAATGGATCGCGAGAAAAAACGATTTCAAAATGTTTTCAAGATGGAGGCTGTTTGACAGGGGGTGGGGGCACGGCTTTTTGGTTCTACACTTGTTTAATGACCCTAAAACACTGGGCAAGCGGAATCGCCGCCGCCAATTTTTTTAAGGTAAAACGACAATTTTACTGTAGTGCAAGTAGTTTGATCAATTTCGAAAAGGTTTTGAATCGATTGATGATGAGGCACAATCTGGACGCCCTTCGACTTCATGTTCAGACAAAAAGATTGACAAATTAATGAAATGGTTTGATCAAATAGGAGAGTGAGCATTCAACAAATGATCTCATTCAGTTTATTGCAGCAAATTTTAAGTACAGCATATTTCATGGGAATTGTGAAACCATGTGGCTTTAGATTCACACTTTTGAAAGAGCGTTGTAACAAGCGATGAATCCTCGATATAACGAACTCTCATATTAAGGTGAATTAATTGTATTAAGTTACATTTGTAATGTAATTTATAAACATTTATTAATTTCCTTATTTCACATATTATTTAATCACACCTCATAGTAATAATACGACAATATTACTATCTCATGTAGAACAACACGAGATTTCATCACGGTACTCAGAATGGTGCTCAACTTATATTTTTCAGATTGCAGGTACTGAACATATGTGTGGTACATTTTATGGAGATGTCATTTCACAATTTGAATTATGTGGTACACAGATTCACCTCTTGACGGTTACACGTTCAACATTTACACAAGTACTGCGGGTAGTCAGCAACAAGTCTCAGGTGTCTTGGAATCTGCCTGGCCAGTTGAAGATGAAGGTCTCGTAGTGGCGGTGGTTAGACTAAGCTTGGTCTCCTGCATGCATTTTCATATGAATAACCAACTTATCTTTTCGCGCAGCTTTATAATCACAAATCAAACATGCAAAAGGTTTTTCCCCTGCATGTGTCCTCATATGGTTAACCAAGCGAATTTTCTGTGCTGCTTTGTATTCGCAAATTGAACATGAAAAGGGTTTTTCTCCTGTGTGTGTCCTCATATGGTTAACTAAGCCAGTTTTCGTTATCGATTTAGAATTGCATATTGTACATGAATAACGTCGCTCTCCTGTATGAATCTTCATATGGCTCACCACAGTACTTTTTTCGGATGCTATAAATTCGCAAATAGAGCATTTATAAGGTTTTTCCCCAGTATGTGTCCTCATATGTTTAACTAAATTACCTTTTTGTGCTGCTTTGTATTCGCAAACTGAACATGAAAAGGGTTTTTCTTCTGTGTGTGTCCTTAAATGGTTAACTAAGCCAGTTCTCTTTATCGATTTATAATTGCATATTGCACATGAATAATTTCGCTCTCCTGTATGACTCTTCATATGGACCACCAAAGAACTTTTTGCTGATCCTTTATATTCGCAAATAGAACATTTATAAGGTTTTTCACCTGTATGTGTCCTCATATGTTTAACTAAATTACTTTTTTGTGCTGCTTTGTATTCGCAAATTGAACATGTAAAGGGTTTTTCTCCTGTGTGTGTCCTCATATGTTTAACTAAGCCAGTTTTCGTTATAGATTTATAATTGCATATTGTACATGAATAACGTTGCTCTCCTGTATGAATCTTCATATGGATAACCAAGTGACCTTTCTCTGCTGCTTTGTATTCGCAAACAGAACATGAATAAAGTTTTTCTTTTGTATGAGTTTTCATATGCATAACTAACATGTATTTTGTTGACGCTTTATGTTCACACGCAGCGCATGTATACGCTTTTTCTCCTGAATGTGTCCCCATATGTCTAACTAAAGTATGTTTCCTTACTGTTTTATAGTGGCAAAATGAACATGAGTGAAAATGCTTGGTATCAGTCTTCATATTTTCCAGGAAATTACTCTTACCTTCTGCCCCATGTTCACAAACATTAGAATTGAGCGGTTCTTCTGAGTGGCTTTCATCTTTTAGATCAACATCTTCCTGTTTAACGACTAATGCACGGTAAGCCGTGTCATCAGTAGTGCCCCCAACATTCTCTTGTTTTACAGATAAGTGTCCATCTACTTTATTTTCATCCAGTTTCCCCAGTGATTCAGGTAACATGCTCGTCGTTGCATTACACAACTTATGATCAACCAATTCATGCTGCACCTCCATTGTTCTAATAAAAATAGTAAATAAAGAGTCCGTATTTATTAACTGCAATATCTGAAAACGAAACAAAGGTTAGTTAGATTAAATTGATTACTTTTATTTACAAAGTATTAAAGTTTTCCACAATTTACTGCATTCTAACTTTTTACTCACATCGAATAACATGAAACTGAAGCAAGTTATGCAGAAAATAGCTATGCAACAAACGGAAATACAGAATAACAGGACAACTACCGTTTACTGTTCGTCAACATCAATCATCAATATCTTAAATTGGAATGCAAAAGAACTACTAGAATATACAGGGTGTCCCACAACAGGATACACGTAAGTGACAAGTACTTCCTCGTAAACGAAACATGTCTACAAACACATACTTTCAATCAGGCGCGTGCTGGGACTCTGCAGAGGG
Source organism: Agriotes lineatus (assembly GCA_940337035.1). NCBI lineage: Eukaryota > Metazoa > Arthropoda > Insecta > Coleoptera > Elateridae > Agriotes > Agriotes lineatus. The sequence continues at coordinate 22,550 of CALNHX010000811.1, forward strand.
CCCGGGCCATATATCTAATACTTACTATATTGCTAGCGGCTATGAGTGGGAAACTTGCCAAGGAAGTGAGACAGACAACCAACTCTTCAATGTATAAGGGTGAGCTGTGTGCAAGCGCGGCGGCGTCGTCCGCCCAATGGGGAAGTGGTTAAGTTTAAAATTCGCTTCTAAAGGCGGAGTTCGAATTCTCACGCATGCGCACGAGACGCGTTATACTCTAAGTGAGACTATGTCGGCGCCGTAATGTTTTCTAGCGTTCCGAGGCCCTACTAGCAATATATGTGTATTATATATATGGCCCGGGCATTGAAATTTTGGGAAAGGCCCCTAAAAATACCCGTGGCAAAATTTTAAATATTTCAAGGTTATACGATCTGAAACGATAGAACTTTAAGTCGAGAAATATAATCTAAATAGTAATTGGTTTCGTAGAATTAGGCAGAGTTACAAAACTCAAAACATGGCAAGTATCTAAAATGTATTTAAAAATAATGGTTATTTATTGTATAAGTGTGGAACGTAGCATCTTAGTAACGAAAGAAACAGTTTAACCAAGACGCCCGTAGAGATAGTGCAAAACAACCTTTTATCCAACACCTCTTTTAAATCTCCTCAACTCATATTTTTCTGAATTTTTTGATAATAACATGACATTTGATATGCTATTAAAAGAATTTAAAAATTACAAACAAGCCCTCGACTGCCCGACTTTTCTATTTTTCTCTCACTAGTGACTAATGATGAACTAAATAACTGTAGTTTGTAGTAATATGCTTAGTTTGAGAAGTTGTTGGATAATAGCTATTTATGTAGCAAGTATATAATTTGACGAGTCTATTTTATGGCTCAGCTAGTTTTGTGAGAGACGTCAATAATAATTATTAATGTATTAAAGGCATAATGAATAGATTAATTATAGCCGAGGAAATGTTCAAAGTGCGACGCGAATAATCGTGATTATGCAAGTGTCACATACAAAACTTTATTTTATTTTGGTTTTCAAAATGGACAAAATTGAAGGATTCAGTATTTTGGCTACAGACTACTATGTCACCGTTGTGCTGGCGCTGTGAATTTTTGATGTGCTATGGTTTCTATGCAGGTTGTTGGTGTTGCTATACTATATTGTTGCTTAGCAGCTTTATAGGCCATTAGGAGATAACAGCCACATTAAGCCCGCTATTGAAGGCCAATAAACATGATTATGGTTCTAAAATGAAATAAAGTCAAATTATATGTACTAGTTGTATACAAAGCTTTATGTTCGACTGCTAACATCGAGTTTATACATTTGACGTATGACGTCTATACTGTAACAGAAAGAAATTTGACATTAGAGTGGCTGGATCTTGACAAGTAGCGCAGAGCTACCAAATGTTCTTACATCTGCGTAAACGAGTTGTTAATAATTTTAGTTTAGAAAATTAAGATATTTACTTAGGTAGGATTGTGAGAACAAAATTGTATAGATTAGACTCAGATTCTGAATTTGCTAAATTGCGCAAAATCTAAATTCACTCAATTGCCGACTTAATTTGCGCAGTTGCAGTATTGGCCAATTCATTTTGGCAATTGGGCGAATTTGGCATCTGAGTCTATCATACACGGCGTCTACTATGATAGCTATGAGTGGGGACTGGATTTGCCAAGGAAATTTCATCTTTAATGTCAGTGTCAAGACTTTCTTCACTTTCTTGTCCTGGTTCATCTTGATCGTAGTCTTTAGCTTTAGCTGTCTCATAAACGTTTACAAAATTTCTTTTTAGTAACTGAGGCCACAGTTTAGCAAACGTCATTAACTTTTCCTTGATTTTTTTCTTTTTAGAGGGCTGGAATAACTTCACAAATTCTATTGAAGGAGTTGATCGGCATAGTTTCAGTAATTTCAGGAAATCTAATAGAATCGAAGCATTCTAAATCACCATAAAATAATTCATGATCCACATCTGGTCATAAAACTGACTATAATTTAGTCCATCACGACATTATTAATGTGGTCAAATGAAAGTAATCTTCATATTGATACTTTATATTTTTAAACAGACTATTGTAAGAATAGTCGCAGGGCCCGGCAACTCAGGGCCTACCGGGAAATGCCCGGTAGCCCGGCGGGCCAGCACGCGCCTGCTTTCAATTTCTTTTTCAGAAAATGAAATGAATATTGTTTATTTTTTACATTAAATTCTTCTTTTTCTTCTTCTTCCTCTTACATTAGGCCAGTGGCATGTTCACTCCACACATTTGTGGTTCTTTGAGCCCTCTTAACTCGTAAGCCGGGTAGGTGGCTAGCCTTACCAGTCGAAATTGAGGAAGAGTTTCCTTGTTAGGGGTTAACGACTACCACAGGGATTAGCGTGGTAGTCGGGGAGCGTACGCTTTTTAAAATCCGTCTATATAGAGTCCGCCGGGAATCGAACGCTGGCCGGCCGCTTGAGAGTTGAGCATTTGCTCGCGGGACATCCGCTCACACAGTAAATTACTTTCATTTAATAACAGTTAAATTCGTAATAGAATTAGTAAATCAGAAACAATAATTGACAAACGCACTCATAGCCTCTTTGTAGGTTGTTCGGTCAACATAATAAGAATAGAATTTAGAAAGTTTTAGAAAATGGAAATTTAATAGAAGTAGAAATAGGATAAAAGAAAAACATAAATATACACAGTCACAGGCATTACTTGATAATAGAATAATAGTACCTACATTATGCACGAGCGGGAGAAATGCATGATTTTTGCCAAGGTGTTAGTTTGAAGCCAAGGGCGAAACCTGAAACTACAAACACACCGGGAGAAAAATGGCTTCTTCTTTTACTTAAGTAGCAAGACAAGAAAATAAATCTAACAACACTGCTGGCGGCTGTGGTTTGAATCAGACACAAGTCATTGAAAACTTCTAACCTCACAAATACTTAACAACTGCTAACTATGTATTTCGGCAGCTAAGCTGTCATCTTCTGTAATCTTGGAGAGAGAACCCACAAAGTTGGCCGAAGATAGGTTCTTCACGAAATCACCAGGGAAAGTCAGCACTCGCGAACTGAATTGTCAAAGTTTATTTAGCTAGGTCTATATAATATTTAATTATTAATAAACCTAGCCTACTGCGTTTAAGGGACTACTTCTCTTCGGCTTTGTACATGATATGTTTGGAATAACAAAATTGATATGGTCTTAAAATTACAAAGCATTTTAAAATGAAATAATAATAAAGCAGCTTAATGATAATGCTCATAAAAATATATTGATTCGAATTACTTTGTTTTAACATTGAATTTCTATTTCCGACAATGGTATTAGCAGTTCATTATTAAATCATCCATTTGTGGTTGCAATTGTAATTTAAATTAATTGAAGGTTATTCTGTTAGTCATGCTTTATCTGAAAGAAGTAAATATTATCATAAAAGATAAAACAAAAGTTTAATTCTTACATATTTGCTGTATAAAAAGATTAATATCATTGCTGTATAAAAAGATTAATATCATCATATAATTGGAGACAGATACCATTGGGGACCTGTTAACCTAAAAAGTATGATTAATGATAAATACAAAAGTCATAAAGATTAAAAATAGAAATCTGTATTATCCATTGGTATAACCAAGGTTTTTGGCAGGTATTTTTAAAAATAACAAGAACAAATGGAATGCAAAATTTATTATTCGATTGACACAAGTTCAATTTCAAACTGAATCAAATATTCAGTTTTATATGATAAAATACTGATATGTACAATTATATAGTGCCATACTAATAAGTAGTGCCATATAGAAGAGATAAGTGTTTAATCGAGAAATCCTAAGTGAGTGCATAAAACCTATGGTCAAAGAGGATTGCTTACTACAACGAGAAGGATAGCTGATGCAGATATCAATTGGATTAGAATACTTCTTCATCTTCTTCATGTACCATCTCCATTTCGGAAGTTGGCTATCATCATTGCTATTTTAACTGTGGAAGCTGCGGCCTTAAATAAGTCAGATGACGTGACATTAAACCATTTTCGCAAATTCCTAAGCCAGGATATTCTTCTCCTTCCAATAGATCTTTTTCCTACAATTTTTCCTTGGATTAGGAGTTGCAGAATCTCATACTTTGGACCTCTCATGATGTGGCCTAGATATTGCAATTTTCTTTTTTCTCTTAATAAGAATAATAAAAAATTTATTATCCAACTTAAAAGTGTATTCAGATATGACAAAATGAAAAAAAAAACATATAAATCGGATAATTGGAGAAAGTTCAGTAACGGTCGACGTTACTGTTCTTCCACTTCCCCAGGTTTGATTAAAAGATAACAACAACAAAATTATAATAAAAAAAGAACACAAAACAATAGTTAACTCTTTAATTGCGGTCACAAAAATGTATGTATGATCTATATCCCCTTTATAACAAAATATATTATACATATTACATATTCCGCAGTAATTAAAATGTTTCATCTCGCTCCATCAACCATTCCTTAAAATCTTTTTTAAATTTACCTACCGATAATTCCTTAAATTTTGAGGGTAATTTGTTAAAAAATTTGCAAATGTTATATGAAAAACTCCTCTGAAACATTGACGTACTATGATTGGGCATAGATATGATCCCTCTATATCTAAGATTAAGATTATGAATATCTGTTCGGTAAGTTATTTTGCGACTGAGATATGGTGGAACTTTGGTGATAAGTATTTTGTAATACAAAACAGAATAATGCATTTCTCTACGTTTTCTAATATTAAGCCAGTTAGTTTCCTTTAATTTGTATGTTATTCTTTCGTATTTCTTTATTCCGTAAATCAATCTTAAACAATTATTTTGAACAAGCTGTATCCTCCTACAATATTCTACATCAATGCAGTGAGCGTACAAGGTATCAGAATAATTACATTGAGAGAGTACTAAGGAATTACATAACATTACTTTAAGGTTTTTGTTTAATACATATCTGTTGGCGTAAATAAGTTTTAAAGCGCAGTAAGCTTTGCCTATGCAATTCCGTAAATGTGTTTTAAATCTCAGAGCGTGATCGACAACAACTCTGAGACTGGTTGCCTCGTCCTTCAAGAGCAGGAGGGTGTCATTTAAATATAATTTTACATTGTCGTACACAAGAGCCCTATCATTCTTTCCACCAAGCAGCTTAACATTAGTTTTAGTTGAATTCAACGATAACGAATGTAGTAGAGATGGGCGCGTGAGTGAAGTTTCGCTCACGTCACGAACGTTTCACGATTGCTTTAAACAGTCACGTTCACGCACGTTCACGCTCACGTTCACTCACGCTCACGGCGTGACACGCCACTCACGACGTGACACGCAGCTTTTATTTCAAAATTTAAATTCAGATAGAAAAGAATGTTCAAATTTAAAACCAATGAAAAAACCCTAAAGAGAACTAAAAATATGTTTTGTACCTGACATAATTTACGTTATATGTTGCAATCAGAATAGTTGACATAAAAAAAATAAAAATTGACTACAATAACTTCGACAAGGAATAAATACTGATTTCTCGCAAATATATTTCTTGCAGCTGTCTTCAAAGACATTACTTTTAATACTAAAATCTGTCATTGGAATTGACGTTTCCCTTATTGGTATGAGTACATAAGGTATATATTGCTAAGCAACAATTTTAATTCGTAGGTTTGAAAGTACTTTTACGTACAAGGATCAACATTTTCAGCGTTAAAGCGAGTATACAAAAAAAACATTATTTTTATTAGAATAATAAGTTCATCTACACAAGTACACAATAAATTGTTTTAAAAATATCATCTACCCATCTACACAATACATTTTTGGTTTAATAATAAAACGTAATTAACATTTCAGCGTTAGCCGAGTACAAAACACAAACCATTACTTTTATTAGAATAATAAGTTCATCTACACATCAACACATTAAAATGTTGATTTAAAAATAATATGTAATCAACATTTTCAGCGTTACGTCGAATTCTGCGCTCTTCTAAAATTCACCGAGCTGTAGAAAATACTCGTTCGCTTGTAGCGGAACTTGCCGGTATGTTAAAAATTTCTCAAGTTTCTTTAACAGTGGCGTATTTACACTGTTTTTCCAAAATCCTAAAATGTCATCTACATTTCCGAATTTTAATTTAACATACTAATTTAGTTTTGTTTCGACATCATCCTAATTACATGTGTCATCGTCAGAGCTATCTCTAAGTGTAGAAAGATAAGAATCTGATGCTGATGTACCAGTTTTGAGTCGTTTGCTATGTATTTCATCATTATCATCTATAGTTTTATTTGCATTATAATCTTCCCTTTTATGTAAAGGTATGAACTTTAAGGATTTATAATTAGGGTCCAAAACTAAAGCCACATAATGTAACTTGTTTGGCACAATTTGTGATTTAATGAATTTAAAATTTGCTGCACCCTGCAGTTTTTTATTCATTAGTAAATATTTAACGTGAAATTAACATGAAACGTGAATCACGCCTTGGAAATTTTCACTCACGTTCACTCACGTTCAAGTCACGATTTTCAAATATTAGTCACACGCCGTGACACGACGTGACACGACAGTTTTCACGTCACGCGCCCATCCCTAGAATGTAGTTTAGATTGATCTGCAAGGTTTTGCAGATCTTCATTTATTTTAATAATGGCGGAATCTACACTTTCTGCTGGGAAGGACAAGTAGACCTGCGTATCAGCGGCATATAAATGATACTGACAATGTTGAACAGCATTTTCCATTAAGTGACATGTATAGATAGTAAATAAAATTGGCCCTAATATTGATCCTTGTGGTACACCAGTCGAAACCAATGCGGGTTCAGATAGAATCCCATCAAGGCAAACTCTCTGCATTCTTTGCGATAAGTATGCGCTAAAGATATTTATCGCTGATAACTCAAACCCAATATAGTGTAAAATTGATGTTTGTATATCATGATCAAGCGTGTCAAATGCTTTGCTGAAATCCAACAGTATCAACACAGTTAGTCTACGCCGATCTATTGCACCTATTATATCGTCGATTATGTTGATTAGAGCTGTAGAACAACTGTATCCTGGTCTAAAGCCAGATTGGCACTCAGGTAGTATCCTGTATCTTTCAATGTGTTGACGCAACGGAAGTGCCATTGCTTTTTCTGTAATTTTTGACATTACAGGCAAAATACTAATTGGTCTTAAATCTTTGTATTCAGTTGGTTGTTTTTTTTTTGTTTGGCAAGGGAATTATTTTCGCCTGCTTCCAGAGTTTTGGAAATACTGACTTACTAAACCAAAAATTTACTAAATGCGTTATAATAGGAATTATATATGGGGAACAAAGTTTTATCATATCAATGGAAATGTTATCTATGCCATAAGCTTTAGTTGTAACGCTGTTAATTAGTTTTAAAATAGTTTCGTCATTAATATCATGAAATTTAAACATTTCAGTAAAATTAGTTTTATTATTGCTACTATAAAAATTTATTAAGTTATGCTTAGAACTACCGTCAATCACAGGCACAGACTCAATGAAATATTTATTAATTTTGTTTATATCTTTTAGATGGCTAGGGATGCTTTCGGCTTGTTTACTCTTATTAATTACACTTAGTCTTTTCAATTCGCGCCACATTATCTTTTTGTCACCATTGATTTATTTAATTTATATTCCATATAGGCTTTCTTTTCCAAAGTGACTGTTTTATTTGTTAAATTTCTAAAACTCTTATAATAGTACCAATGTGCGGCTAGTTTAGTTCTTTTAAATTTTGCAGCAGCTTTATCTCGCAGAGACATAAGCAAGCTTAGATTATCAGTAATCCAAGGAGCATATGTTTTCTTATGAGCTACTGATGTTTTCAAAGGAGCGTGGAGATCAAATAAATCCAAAATACACTCGTTTATAAATTCAATTTTATTATCAATGTCATTTAGCTCAGTAACGTGATAAAGCGGGGCATGCTGCAAATCCAAAAGAAACTGCTCATGGTTAAGATTTTTAAAATCACGATAGCTGCAAGTACCTAGCCCGTAACTTTGTGCTTATAAAAATTAGATCAATCAAAGACACACCAGTTTTTGTTAAATATGTTGGTGTATCTATTAATTGTTTTAAACCTAAAGAGTCACATACAGGGCCCCCGCTACCATATGTGCAAAGTGTGCAATGCAGACGGGCGCCATCCTTTAGGGGCGCCAAAACCCAGGGTCCAAAAAAAAAATGCAAACAAATTTGCAAAAAAACAAAACACAAAAATTAATTTTAAAATAAAAGTTGAGAAATTAAATAGGATTAGGTATAAATACACACCAAATTTTATTAGTATATCATCCAGTTACTGCCGATTCCTATGTTGCGAGAACATGTCAGGCGGTAGTTTCTTGATTTTTCCTGTTCAGACATGAATAATGCCTGGAGCGCTATAAAAGCGATGCATCGCCAGAGGCGTTTTTAAACCGGTTAGTTCACTGGACCGTGCAACAAGTGCATAAAAACAAGTAATCCTATTAATTTTTACATTTAAAGTTATTTTTATTTTGTCAAGTGTTGTGTTGTATAATATTTTGTTTACTACTTTTTTTTCTAAAAAATTAAGTGCTGAATACCTGCTGACTGCAATTTCAACGGTTTGATTTTTTATAAAATGGTAAGTGTTCCCTACTTTATACTATCAACATTAACCCTTTATAGGATACTGGTTATAATTAATTTTTTTTTACCCAAATATCTTTTTATTAATTGAAATGTCATGTACGAGTTTAAAAAAGTAATTGGTTTTTTATCCATAACTCGCTTAGTTTTTATGCTATCGATCTTTTTTAAAAACCATTTTGTAGGGTTTTTAAGAGATATAAGATCAAATTAGTTTAATATTTTTCCTGCCTTTATTTTTGAAAGGGTTTAAGTTGAAAGGGCTCGAACAAATTGCTTTTTACTCAAATATGCAAACTTGGTGCGTATTATTGTGCTTACTTTAGAAGTTAATTCCTAATTCCCATGAGTACTAATTATTTATTTGTTTTTTTCAGGATAAAAGAAAGAGACTTTCAGGTGCGAAGTTTCGCGAGCAAAAGAAACTGAGACTACAAGAAAGGGAAAAATGGCTGGATCTTTAAAGCACTTCTTGCAAAACAATCAAGATTCCACGGAGACTATCGATGCGACCGAATCTCAAGATTCTAAATCCGTAATATCAGTAACCGTGAGTGGACCATCTGAAATTTCAACAGAGGTGACCACGGTAACATCAGGTCCTGCAACAAGTGGCGGCAGTTGTAGCAGCAAAACAGCTTTTACTGATGCAGAGCCCGATGAAGCGATGACACTATCCTCGTCTACAGCACTTGAACAATCCACTTCAGGTAATTCAGTTTGTGTAAGAAGTTCGGTAATGTCAGCTACCGAAATACCTGCTGCAAGTGACACTTTAGATGAAGGCTTTAATGAGGTTAGTGTCGATATAATTCCGTCCGACCCCGGTTTGTGGCCCGAAAGAATTACCAATGAGTTAGCTAGAATATTGGTTAAACGTGGTCCGCCCTTGATAGACATCAGTTTTAGCTTTCCTAGTAATAAAGATAAGAGAAAGTTTTCGTGCAAATACTTTGTAAGAAGTCTAGCAAATGGAGAAAAAGTCGAAAGGACTTGGCTTATTTACTCTATTTCTAAAGATTCTGTATTTTGTTTCTGTTGTAAGTTGTTTTGTAAAACTCCTAACACTTTTTGTGATACAAATGGAGTATCTGATTGGCAACACTTGTCTTGGCTAATGAAGAGACACGAAACGTCAATTTTACACAACAGTTATATGAACACTTGGGTAAATTTAAATAAAACTAGCAGTCCAGTGAGACAAATGTCTCATTTAATAAACCAAAAAAGACCGTCCCGGACGGACCAGCGTCCCGGACGGGCGGAAATCACGTGATTTCTCGAAAACCGAAAGTGTCACGTGACTGAAATTCGGTTTCGGACCTGACATGATCATTCCAAACATATAACTTTAATAACTTTTTTCTATCTCTTACGGTTTGGCTGCTGAAACAGCGTCCCAGACAAAACAGCGTCCCAGACAGACGAAAATCACGTGATTTCTCGAAAACCGGAAGTGTTACGTGACTGAAATTCGGTTCCTGGCCTGACATGACCATTCCAAACATATAACTTTATTAACTTTTTTCTCTATCTCTTACGGTTTGGCTGCTGAAACAGCGTCCCAGACAAAACAGCGTCCCAGACAGACGGAAATTACGTAATTTCTCGAAAATCGGAAGTGTCACGTGACTGAAATTCGGTTTCGGACCTGACATGACCATTACAAACATATAACTTTAATAACTTTTTTTATATCTCATACGGTTTGGCTGCTGAAACAGCGTCCCAGACAAAACAGCGTCTCAGACAGACGGAAATCTCGTGATTTCTCGAAAACCGGAAGTGTCATGTGACTGAAATTCGGTTCCTGACCTGACATGACCATTCCAAAGATACGACTTTAATAACTTTTTTTCTATCTCTTACGGTTTGGCTGCTGAAACAGCGTCCCAGACAAAACAGCGTCCCAGACAGACGGAAATCTCGTGATTTCTCGAAAACCGGAAGTGTCATGTAACTGAAATTCGGTTCCTGATCTGACATGACCATTCCAAATATATAACTTTCATAACTTTTTTTTATATCTCTTACGGTTTGGTTGCTGAAACAGCGTCCCAGACAAAACAGCGTCTCAGACAGACGGAAATCACGTAATTTCTCGAAAACCGGAAGTGTTGCGTGACTGAAATTCGGTTTCGGACCTGACATGACCATTCCAAACATATAACTTTAATAACTTTTTTTATATCTCTTACGGTTTGGCTGCTGAAACAGCGTCCCAGACAAAACAGCGTCCCAGACAGACGGAAATCTCGTGATTTCTCGAAAACTGGAAGTGTCATGTAACTGAAATTCGGTTCCTGATCTGACATGACCATTCCAAATATATAACTTTAATAACTTTTTTTTATATCTCTTACGGTTTGGCTGCTGAAACAGCGTCCCAGACAAAACAGCGTCCCAGACAGACGGAAATCTCGTGATTTCTCGAAAACCGGAAGTGTCATGTAACTGAAATTCGGTTCCTGATCTGACATGACCATTCCAAACATATAACTTTAATAACTTTTTTTATATCTCTTACGGTTTGGCTGCTGAAACAGCGTCCCAGACAAAACAGCGTCCCAGACAGACGGAAATCTCGTGATTTCTCGAAAACCGGAAGTGTCATGTAACTGAAATTCGGTTCCTGATCTGACATGACCATTCCAAATATATAACTTTAATAACTTTTTTTTATATCTCTTACGGTTTGGCTGCTGAAACAGCGTCCCAGACAAAACAGCGTCCCAGACAGACGGAAATCTCGTGATTTCTCGAAAACCGGAAGTGTCATGTAACTGAAATTCGGTTCCTGATCTGACATGACCATTCCAAATATATAACTTTAATAACTTTTTTTATATCTCTTACGGTTTGGCTGCTGAAACAGCGTCCCAGACAAAACAGCGTCTCAGACAGACGGAAATCACGTAATTTCTCGAAAACCGGAAGTGTTGCGTGACTGAAATTCGGTTTCGGACCTGACATGACCATTCCAAACATATAACTTTAATAACTTTTTTTATATCTCTTACGGTTTGGCTGCTGAAACAGCGTCCCAGACAAAACAGCGTCCCAGACAGACGGAAATCTCGTGATTTCTCGAAAACCGGAAGTGTCATGTAACTGAAATTCGGTTCCTGATCTGACATGACCATTCCAAATATATAACTTTAATAACTTTTTTTTATATCTCTTACGGTTTGGCTGCTGAAACAGCGTCCCAGACAAAACAGCGTCCCAGACAGACGGAAATCTCGTGATTTCTCGAAAACCGGAAGTGTCATGTAACTGAAATTCGGTTCCTGATCTGACATGACCATTCCAAATATATAACTTTAATAACTTTTTTTATATCTCTTACGGTTTGGCTGCTGAAACAGCGTCCCAGACAAAACAGCGTCTCAGACAGACGGAAATCACGTAATTTCTCGAAAACCGGAAGTGTTGCGTGACTGAAATTCGGTTTCGGACCTGACATGACCATTCCAAACATATAAATTTAATAACTTTTTTTATATCTCTTACGGTTTGGCTGCTGAAACAGCGTCCCAGACAAAACAGCGTCCCAGACAGACGGAAATCTCGTGATTTCTCGTAAACCGGAAGTGTCATGTAACTGAAATTCGGTTCCTGATCTGACATGACCATTCCAAATATATAACTTTAATAACTTTTTTTTATATCTCTTACGGTTTGGCTGCTGAAACAGCGTCCCAGACAAAACAGCGTCCCAGACAGACGGAAATCTCGTGATTTCTCGAAAACCGGAAGTGTCATGTAACTGAAATTCGGTTCCTGATCTGACATGACCATTCCAAATATATAACTTTAATAACTTTTTTTATATCTCTTACGGTTTGGCTGCTGAAACAGCGTCCCAGACAAAACAGCGTCTCAGACAGACGGAAATCACGTAATTTCTCGAAAACCGGAAGTGTTGCGTGACTGAAATTCGGTTTCGGACCTGACATGACCATTCCAAACATATAACTTTAATAACTTTTTTTATATCTCTTACGGTTTGGCTGCTGAAACAGCGTCCCAGACAAAACAGCGTCCCAGACAGACGGAAATCTCGTGATTTCTCGAAAACCGGAAGTGTCATGTAACTGAAATTCGGTTCCTGATCTGACATGACCATTCCAAATATATAACTTTAATAACTTTTTTTATATCTCTTACGGTTTGGCTGCTGAAACAGCGTCCCAGACAAAACAGCGTCTCAGACAGACGGAAATCACGTAATTTCTCGAAAACCGGAAGTGTTGCGTGACTGAAATTCGGTTTCGGACCTGACGTGACCATTCCAAACATATAACTTTAATAACTTTTTTTATAGCTCTTACGGTTTGGCTGCTGAAACAGCGTCCCAGACAAAACAGCGTCCCAGACAGACGGAAATCTCGTGATTTCTCGAAAACCGGAAGTGTCATGTAACTGAAATTCGGTTCCTGATCTGACATGACCATTCCAAATATATAACTTTAATAACTTTTTTTTATATCTCTTACGGTTTGGCTGCTGAAACAGCGTCCCAGACAAAACAGCGTCCCAGACAAAACAGCGTCCCAGACAGACGGAAATCTCGTGATTTCTCGAAAACCGGAAGTGTCATGTAACTGAAATTCGGTTCCTGATCTGACATGACCATTCCAAATATATAACTTTAATAACTTTTTTTTATATCTCTTACGGTTTGGCTGCTGAAACAGCGTCCCAGACAAAACAGCGTCTCAGACAGACGGAAATCACGTAATTTCTCGAAAACCGGAAGTGTTGCGTGACTGAAATTTGGTTTCGGATCTGACATGACCATTCCAAACATATAAATTTAATAACTTTTTTTATATCTCTTACGGTTTGGCTGCTGAAACAGCGTCCCAGACAAAACAGCGTCCCAGACAGACGGAAATCTCGTGATTTCTCGAAAACCGGAAGTGTCATGTAACTGAAATTCGGTTCCTGATCTGACATGACCATTCCAAATATATAACTTTAATAACTTTTTTTTATATCTCTTACGGTTTGGCTGCTGAAACAGCGTCCCAGACAAAACAGCGTCCCAGACAGACGGAAATCTCGTGATTTCTCGAAAACCGGAAGTGTCATGTAACTGAAATTCGGTTCCTGATCTGACATGACCATTCCAAATATATAACTTTAATAACTTTTTTTATATCTCTTACGGTTTGGCTGCTGAAACAGCGTCCCAGACAAAACAGCGTCTCGCAGAGACATAAGCAAGCTTAGATTATCAGTAATCCAAGGAGCATATGTTTTCTTATGAGCTACTGATGTTTTCAAAGGAGCGTGGAGATCAAATAAATCCAAAATACACTCGTTTATAAATTCAATTTTATTATCAATGTCATTTAGCTCAGTAACGTGATAAAGCGGGGCATGCTGCAAATCCAAAAGAAACTGCTCATGGTTAAGATTTTTAAAATCACGATAGCTGCAAGTACCTAGCCCGTAACTTTGTGCTTATAAAAATTAGATCAATCAAAGACACACCAGTTTTTGTTAAATATGTTGGTGTATCTATTAATTGTTTTAAACCTAAAGAGTCACATACAGGGCCCCCGCTACCATATGTGCAAAGTGTGCAATGCAGACGGGCGCCATCCTTTAGGGGCGCCAAAACCCAGGGTCCAAAAAAAAAATGCAAACAAATTTGCAAAAAAACAAAACACAAAAATTAATTTTAAAATAAAAGTTGAGAAATTAAATAGGATTAGGTATAAATACACACCAAATTTTATTAGTATATCATCCAGTTACTGCCGATTCCTATGTTGCGAGAACATGTCAGGCGGTAGTTTCTTGATTTTTCCTGTTCAGACATGAATAATGCCTGGAGCGCTATAAAAGCGATGCATCGCCAGAGGCGTTTTTAAACCGGTTAGTTCACTGGACCGTGCAACAAGTGCATAAAAACAAGTAATCCTATTAATTTTTACATTTAAAGTTATTTTTATTTTGTCAAGTGTTGTGTTGTATAATATTTTGTTTACTACTTTTTTTTCTAAAAAATTAAGTGCTGAATACCTGCTGACTGCAATTTCAACGGTTTGATTTTTTATAAAATGGTAAGTGTTCCCTACTTTATACTATCAACATTAACCCTTTATAGGATACTGGTTATAATTAATTTTTTTTTACCCAAATATCTTTTTATTAATTGAAATGTCATGTACGAGTTTAAAAAAGTAATTGGTTTTTTATCCATAACTCGCTTAGTTTTTATGCTATCGATCTTTTTTAAAAACCATTTTGTAGGGTTTTTAAGAGATATAAGATCAAATTAGTTTAATATTTTTCCTGCCTTTATTTTTGAAAGGGTTTAAGTTGAAAGGGCTCGAACAAATTGCTTTTTACTCAAATATGCAAACTTGGTGCGTATTATTGTGCTTACTTTAGAAGTTAATTCCTAATTCCCATGAGTACTAATTATTTATTTGTTTTTTTCAGGATAAAAGAAAGAGACTTTCAGGTGCGAAGTTTCGCGAGCAAAAGAAACTGAGACTACAAGAAAGGGAAAAATGGCTGGATCTTTAAAGCACTTCTTGCAAAACAATCAAGATTCCACGGAGACTATCGATGCGACCGAATCTCAAGATTCTAAATCCGTAATATCAGTAACCGTGAGTGGACCATCTGAAATTTCAACAGAGGTGACCACGGTAACATCAGGTCCTGCAACAAGTGGCGGCAGTTGTAGCAGCAAAACAGCTTTTACTGATGCAGAGCCCGATGAAGCGATGACACTATCCTCGTCTACAGCACTTGAACAATCCACTTCAGGTAATTCAGTTTGTGTAAGAAGTTCGGTAATGTCAGCTACCGAAATACCTGCTGCAAGTGACACTTTAGATGAAGGCTTTAATGAGGTGATCTCGTGATTTCTCGAAAACCGGAAGTGTCATGTAACTGAAATTCGGTTCCTGATCTGACATGACCATTCCAAATATATAACTTTCATAACTTTTTTTTATATCTCTTACGGTTTGGTTGCTGAAACAGCGTCCCAGACAAAACAGCGTCTCAGACAGACGGAAATCACGTAATTTCTCGAAAACCGGAAGTGTTGCGTGACTGAAATTCGGTTTCGGACCTGACATGACCATTCCAAACATATAACTTTAATAACTTTTTTTATATCTCTTACGGTTTGGCTGCTGAAACAGCGTCCCAGACAAAACAGCGTCCCAGACAGACGGAAATCTCGTGATTTCTCGAAAACTGGAAGTGTCATGTAACTGAAATTCGGTTCCTGATCTGACATGACCATTCCAAATATATAACTTTAATAACTTTTTTTTATATCTCTTACGGTTTGGCTGCTGAAACAGCGTCCCAGACAAAACAGCGTCCCAGACAGACGGAAATCTCGTGATTTCTCGAAAACCGGAAGTGTCATGTAACTGAAATTCGGTTCCTGATCTGACATGACCATTCCAAACATATAACTTTAATAACTTTTTTTATATCTCTTACGGTTTGGCTGCTGAAACAGCGTCCCAGACAAAACAGCGTCCCAGACAGACGGAAATCTCGTGATTTCTCGAAAACCGGAAGTGTCATGTAACTGAAATTCGGTTCCTGATCTGACATGACCATTCCAAATATATAACTTTAATAACTTTTTTTTATATCTCTTACGGTTTGGCTGCTGAAACAGCGTCCCAGACAAAACAGCGTCCCAGACAGACGGAAATCTCGTGATTTCTCGAAAACCGGAAGTGTCATGTAACTGAAATTCGGTTCCTGATCTGACATGACCATTCCAAATATATAACTTTAATAACTTTTTTTATATCTCTTACGGTTTGGCTGCTGAAACAGCGTCCCAGACAAAACAGCGTCTCAGACAGACGGAAATCACGTAATTTCTCGAAAACCGGAAGTGTTGCGTGACTGAAATTCGGTTTCGGACCTGACATGACCATTCCAAACATATAACTTTAATAACTTTTTTTATATCTCTTACGGTTTGGCTGCTGAAACAGCGTCCCAGACAAAACAGCGTCCCAGACAGACGGAAATCTCGTGATTTCTCGAAAACCGGAAGTGTCATGTAACTGAAATTCGGTTCCTGATCTGACATGACCATTCCAAATATATAACTTTAATAACTTTTTTTTATATCTCTTACGGTTTGGCTGCTGAAACAGCGTCCCAGACAAAACAGCGTCCCAGACAGACGGAAATCTCGTGATTTCTCGAAAACCGGAAGTGTCATGTAACTGAAATTCGGTTCCTGATCTGACATGACCATTCCAAATATATAACTTTAATAACTTTTTTTATATCTCTTACGGTTTGGCTGCTGAAACAGCGTCCCAGACAAAACAGCGTCTCAGACAGACGGAAATCACGTAATTTCTCGAAAACCGGAAGTGTTGCGTGACTGAAATTCGGTTTCGGACCTGACATGACCATTCCAAACATATAAATTTAATAACTTTTTTTATATCTCTTACGGTTTGGCTGCTGAAACAGCGTCCCAGACAAAACAGCGTCCCAGACAGACGGAAATCTCGTGATTTCTCGTAAACCGGAAGTGTCATGTAACTGAAATTCGGTTCCTGATCTGACATGACCATTCCAAATATATAACTTTAATAACTTTTTTTTATATCTCTTACGGTTTGGCTGCTGAAACAGCGTCCCAGACAAAACAGCGTCCCAGACAGACGGAAATCTCGTGATTTCTCGAAAACCGGAAGTGTCATGTAACTGAAATTCGGTTCCTGATCTGACATGACCATTCCAAATATATAACTTTAATAACTTTTTTTATATCTCTTACGGTTTGGCTGCTGAAACAGCGTCCCAGACAAAACAGCGTCTCAGACAGACGGAAATCACGTAATTTCTCGAAAACCGGAAGTGTTGCGTGACTGAAATTCGGTTTCGGACCTGACATGACCATTCCAAACATATAACTTTAATAACTTTTTTTATATCTCTTACGGTTTGGCTGCTGAAACAGCGTCCCAGACAAAACAGCGTCCCAGACAGACGGAAATCTCGTGATTTCTCGAAAACCGGAAGTGTCATGTAACTGAAATTCGGTTCCTGATCTGACATGACCATTCCAAATATATAACTTTAATAACTTTTTTTATATCTCTTACGGTTTGGCTGCTGAAACAGCGTCCCAGACAAAACAGCGTCTCAGACAGACGGAAATCACGTAATTTCTCGAAAACCGGAAGTGTTGCGTGACTGAAATTCGGTTTCGGACCTGACGTGACCATTCCAAACATATAACTTTAATAACTTTTTTTATAGCTCTTACGGTTTGGCTGCTGAAACAGCGTCCCAGACAAAACAGCGTCCCAGACAGACGGAAATCTCGTGATTTCTCGAAAACCGGAAGTGTCATGTAACTGAAATTCGGTTCCTGATCTGACATGACCATTCCAAATATATAACTTTAATAACTTTTTTTTATATCTCTTACGGTTTGGCTGCTGAAACAGCGTCCCAGACAAAACAGCGTCCCAGACAAAACAGCGTCCCAGACAGACGGAAATCTCGTGATTTCTCGAAAACCGGAAGTGTCATGTAACTGAAATTCGGTTCCTGATCTGACATGACCATTCCAAATATATAACTTTAATAACTTTTTTTTATATCTCTTACGGTTTGGCTGCTGAAACAGCGTCCCAGACAAAACAGCGTCTCAGACAGACGGAAATCACGTAATTTCTCGAAAACCGGAAGTGTTGCGTGACTGAAATTTGGTTTCGGATCTGACATGACCATTCCAAACATATAAATTTAATAACTTTTTTTATATCTCTTACGGTTTGGCTGCTGAAACAGCGTCCCAGACAAAACAGCGTCCCAGACAGACGGAAATCTCGTGATTTCTCGAAAACCGGAAGTGTCATGTAACTGAAATTCGGTTCCTGATCTGACATGACCATTCCAAATATATAACTTTAATAACTTTTTTTTATATCTCTTACGGTTTGGCTGCTGAAACAGCGTCCCAGACAAAACAGCGTCCCAGACAGACGGAAATCTCGTGATTTCTCGAAAACCGGAAGTGTCATGTAACTGAAATTCGGTTCCTGATCTGACATGACCATTCCAAATATATAACTTTAATAACTTTTTTTTATATCTCTTACGGTTTGGCTGCTGAAACAGCGTCCCAGACAAAACAGCGTCTCAGACAGACGGAAATCACGTAATTTCTCGAAAACCGAAAGTGTTGCGTGACTGAAATTCGGTTTCGGACCTGACATGACCATTCCAAACATATAACTTTAATAACTTTTTTATATCTCTTACGGTTTGGCTGCTGAAACAGCGTCCCAGACAAAACAGCGTCCCAGACAGACGGAAATCTCGTGATTTCTCAAAAACCAGAAGTGTCATGTGACTGAAATTCGGTTTCTGACCTGACATGACCATTCCAAATATATAACTTTAATAACTTTTTTTTATATCTCTTACGGTTTGGCTGCTGAAACAGCGTCCCAGACAAAACAGCGTCCCAGACAGACGGAAATCACGTAATTTCTCGAAAACCGGAAGTGTTACGTGACTGAAATTCGGTTCCTGACCTGACATGACTATTCCAAACATATAAATTTAATAACTTTTTTCTCTATCTCTTACGGTTTGGCTGCTGAAACAGCGTCCCAGACAAAACAGCGTCCCAGACAGACGGAAATCAAGTAATTTCTCGAAAACCGGAAGTGTTACGTGACTGAAATTCGGTTTCGGACCTGACATGACCATTCCAAACATATAACTTTAATAACTTTTTTTTATATCTATTACGGTTTGGCTGCTGAAGCAGCGTCCCAGACAGACACGTCTATTAGATAAAAGATGTTGGAGACATCTACGACTGTTAATGCTCATCACCTGCGGATTTTAGAAACGGAAAAAAAATATTGGCGCGACGTGTTGGAAAGAATTATTGCGATTGTTAAGTATTTATCTACACAATGCTTGGCATTTCAAGGTTCTTCTAAATTACTTTTCGAACATGATAATGGAAATTTTCTAAAAGCTGTTGAGATGATTGCCTCTTTTGATTCAGTGATGAGACAGCACGTTAGCCGAGTGAGTAACTCCCAAAAAAAAATATGTTAAAATGACTCATTATTTAGGCGTGTAAATACAGAATGAAATAATTGAAATATTTGTCGTCTAAAGTAAGAAATAATATTTTAGAAATGTTTCGCAGTTCAAAATATTTTTCAATAATATTAGATTGTACACCAGACACTAGTCATACTGAACAAATTAGTCTTGTTCTAGGATATGTTGTCCTTAACACCACTTCAAAACAGGTTGAAGTTAAGGAAAGTTTTATTGCGTTTAATCCAATACTGGACTCTACAGCGGAAGGGATATATACATTTGTGACAGAAATTTTGAAAAAATTAAATTTAGATATAAAAAATATTAGGGGACAAGGTTATGATAATGAGGCAAACATGAAGGGAAAGCATGTTGGGCTTCAAAAACGCATTCTTGATGCGAATCCGAGAGCCCTTTTTGTATCTTGTGCGGCTCATACTTTGAACTTAACAGTAAATGACGCTTCTAAGGTGTCAGATGCTACAATAAACTTTTTTAATCTTGTGCAAGAGTTATATAATTTTTTTTCGTCATCCACAAAAAGGTGGGATGTTATGAGAAAAAATGTCCCCGGGTTATAAATAGCTCCAACACAATAAACTTTTTTATTAATAGCAATTTTTATCCACAGCTGCTCGATATCATTATCAGAAGGCAAAATAGTACATTTAAAAATGGTCCTAACATACATACCCACACCTCCTCTTCTTTCAGAGCGATCCACACGATAAAAATTATATCCCTTTACGGCAACAGTATTACTAGTTATCCAAGTTGTTAACCAAGTCTCTGAAATCGCAATAATATCAAAGTCATTACTAAAAACGAAGTCTTTAAAATCTGAAAAATGAGCAGTTAAGGAGCAGATATTCAGATGGGCAACCTTTAATAACCTGTTACGCATCAATTCAATAAAAAAAATCTTACTTAAAATTTCAATTAACTACTGAAATATATAAAAGAGAAGAGCAAAAAAAATTAAAGATATTAATATATTTAAAAATTATTTAAAGATAAACAAGGAGAAAAATTAATGTTAATAAGTACAACACTTACAAACTAAGATAACCGCGCTACCGGAAAACAAGAAACGCACACGCAAAAAAAACCCTGCACTTGCATCTGATTTTCCAAAGTTATTCCACAATAATTAACACAGATTTTCCAGATCCTTCAATTTCTCTATTCTCATCTTGCGATTGTTTTTGTTGACAATTATTACGCCATCCTGGGACCACACGTTTTTATAGCCAAATCGCTCGCTTGCATTGTTCAGAATATCTGCCCTCGTTTTTGTGAGGTCTTCCCGTATCCAATGCCCGAACCTTTCAATTTCTTCTTAGCTTGGTAAACACCTGCACGATAGCGATAACTGGTGAATTTGACGATTGTAGCTCTGGGTCGCGCAGTTCCAGATGTTACGGCACCAACGCGATGACATCGATGTATCATACTTTCATTTAAAACGATTCCTAGTTTTTCATTTACGGTTTTAGCAATCACCTGCTCAATGTTTTTGCCTTTATTTCCAATCAAGCCAAAAAATACGTAACGAATTTCTTCGGGTGTATTGTTCCAAGTTGTCTATTGTGTTTATCAACTCCTCATTCTCTTCTTTTAACTTTTGGTTGCTTTTTTCTAACACTTCACACTTTTCCATTAATTTCTCAAGTTTTCATTCTATCTTTTCCATAACTAAAATAGAAAGTTTTGTAGCAATGACGTCGAGAAATTTATCTTTCGCTAGATTGTCGTTAAAGGTTTTAGCCGCAATCTCACAGATATCCTTTTGTTGTGCTTGCGTGAAGACCATCTTTAATAATAATTAGAATATTTGTGTTATATAGGTACACTGTTAAATCACAAGTCAAACAACTATATAAATAACAACTGCAAATCAGAGCAACGTGCTAAACGCGTCTACTCGCTAAGACCGGTCATGGATCTCTACTTCCTGTAGGATCTCGACTCCTTTCTTCATCCTTCTCAGAACCTCTACGTTGGTCACATGTTCTGTCCATGATATTCTCAACATCCTACGATAGGCCCACATCTCGATGGCTTCTAATTTCCGCTCACAATACACGTTGAGGGTCCAAGCTTCCACGTCATACAAAAGGACTGGTAATACATAACATTTGAGCATCCGAGTCCTCAGGTTCAGGCTCAGATAGCGACTACAGAGTAATTTCTTGATCTTCACAAAGGATGCACGGGCTTTCTCAATGCGGATCTTTATTTCTGAACAATAATCCGCGGAACAGTTGACATTTGTAACTAGGTAGTCATACCTCTCGACACTTTCTAGCCTTTCATCTTCCACATACAGATGTTCATTGGGCATTTCAGTTTTGGTAACAATCATGTATTACTTGGTCTTCTTAACACTGAGTGTCAGACCACATTCTCGACTGACTGTGGTGACCTTATTCAACATGTTCTGTAGGTGTTGCATGTTTTCGGAGAGAAATACTGTATCGTCCGCATAACGCAGATTGTTCAGTGGAGTGCCGTTGACTCGTATTCCACCGGCAACATTTTCGAGGGCTTTGTTGAAGATTTCCTCTGAGTAAACGTTGAAGAGGAGTGGTGAAAGGACACTGCTTTCGTCAGTTCAGATTGGACACGAACCGGCGCACTTTGGTTTAGACACAGTTTTACTATTATTTGTATGTCTCGTGTGTCTAGGTTTTTTCGTTCCAGTGCTTCTATTAGTTGCTTGTGTCTCACTTTATCAAATGCCTTGTTTTGGTTGACATCAAGACATCGCTGTACCAAGACATTGTAGGCAAACAAAGCTTCCCTTGTGCCTAACCCATTTCTAAAGCCAAACTGAGTATCTGCTATGTCCTCTTCCAACTTCTTATAAACCCTGCGGTGGATAACTTTGAGAAAGATCTTTAGTGTGTGGCTCATTAAGCTGATCGTACGGTGTTCTTCGCATTTTTTGGCATTATGCTTCTTAGGAATTGTGACAAACGTTCACTGAAGCCATACTTTTGGTATTATTCCGGTTTCGTAAATCGTATTAACTAGAGAAGTTACAGCACCTAAATGTTGTTCTTCAATCTACTTAAGCACATCTGCAGGTAGTTCGTCAGGGCTAAGAGCTTCCCCATCTTTGGCTGATTTTATTGCTGCTCGTGCTTCCTCTTCCAAAATAGATGGTCCAGTTTCATTGTTATTGTTGATAGATATTTCCTCCTTTTGGTCGTTCAAAAGGGTTTTGACATATTCTTCCCATAGAATCAGTTGTTCTTCACAATGTTTCCTTCTTCATTTGTAAGGATGTATGATTTTTGCTTCCAAGCAGTTCCAAAACTCTTTTATTTTTTTATGCACACTATGGGAGTCGATTAGAATACATAGAAGATAAATAGAGCTCGAAAAAAGAAGACGTACTGTTATGAAATGTAATAGCTCCACGTTGTGGGCCAGTTTGTCATGAATTGCCTGACTGCAAAGGCTATTTTATTTAACTGCAATATTTATTACGTTAGCTCTCGGCGAACACAAAACTGCTTATCTCAGGTTGAGTCTGAAATATATTCTCAAATTTTAGGTTATTTGTCTCAATGTAGCTCATTTGCTCGTTCTTAGTAGATAATTCACCACGTCGTAAATTGACAGATAAACACAAAATGGTTTGTGCGTACAGCGTGTATTTGAACGTTTAAAATCGAATGGCTTGGCAACAATTAAAACATCGCCTTCATTATTAGGATGACGTAGACCCTCGCCTTCGTTATTTTCAGGATGACGTAGAACCCACGCCGACCTTACAACTGTTTATGAAGCTTAGAACTCCGCCAATTCTGCAAAACCGGATGACGCCGTTCGATTTTTGAAAATTACGGCGTAACTGCACCCTTGGAAAAACGCTATGCCTCTTCAGTAACGTTCATTCTCAAATTTACAAAGCTTTCCGAACGGCAACTCTTAAAATTACAGATGGATCCTACCTCGTGAATTTCGTTTCGATGCTGCTCGCGGATGACGCTCCCGGGTTTCTGCCTCTGGCTCTGCTGGAGTCGCTCTCCTAGGTGCAGATGTTGAAAGCGTCGTTCTTGCAGACCCCGCTGACGACCTTGATCGCTGACCTTTGGGTTCCGCTGCTAATTTTGGCCGTGGTCGAAAATCGTAAAATCCAGCTGATCGGCTCCCGATGTCCACTCGAGGATGCGATTGGAAAATTTAACTTTTAAGTCGTGGAAATTGCTGCACACGTTCGCACAGGTACACTGACACTTGGCCAATAAATTGGACCACTTTTTATAATTGGAAAAACACGCTTATTCTCATAAAACGTTTGCTAAATATGGAGCACAAATTCGACAAGCTACATTAATTTCTATTTTCAATAGTTCTTTTTTGTTAATAACAAGAAAGCATCTGGTTGCTATGATACGGTGTTCTTCTACTATTAATTGGAAATTAGCTTTGATAATATTAATCACAAATGGAATAAAGTTTGATTACATAAATTAAAAATCTAACATTTTCTTAAACGTAAATATTGTCTTTTGCTTATAACTAGTATTGTTCTTTAGCGTTGCACTCACAAACGTTTTTAATTTCATTGCTCTGCTCTTTTGCACTTTGTTTTTATTAATTAATACACGGATTTTTGAGTTCCCCATTTTCACGTCGCTTGCTTCTCTTCTGCTGCCTACTTTCAGGATTGCGCTTTGCAAATTTTCTAGATTAGCCTTGTCTTCATCTAGCCTTCAGCTTGCTCACAATTTTCACTGTCCTTTGCTTTCATTGATAACTATGCTCATTTATATGCACATAACAACCTTTTGTGTCAATTACTTTCATTTGGTCTGGATTTACAAATGCACAAACCTATCATTTTAATTATTTTACTTTATTCAAAAGTCAAATTCAAACCCTTTGAAATATGCTTTGCTTTTGCGTGCCTTTATTCGACTAATTACTGTTTCTCGCATCTCATTACCAATGCATTTAATACTTTTATTATTGTTTCAAATTGCAATTATATAAAATATCCCAACTTTGTGGTTGAATGACTTGGTTAAACATTTTGCACTGCAAACAGAGCCAAATTGTCGACTAATACCATTTAAGTATACAGGGTATATACAAATTGGCGCAAAAGCTCCAGGTAGCGATATTCCTTGTACAATTTTGAGTCGAAAACCTTAATACTAAAATGTTGGATCGGTCTTCATAATCCCTCACGAGCAGTACATAGAAAACTTTATTTTTTCAGGTAAAGTGCCTTTTTTGTTCTAAATATGTCAAGAAGACATGAAAGAAAGTTATTCAAAATGTAAAATTATGGCCCCATGCAAAATTTCAGAAATATGGGCTACTTACAAGAAACCGTTTGCACTAGAAGTATTTTTGTGGTAACACGGTTTCATAAATAAGTAAACCGACATTTCATAAATTTTGCATGAGGCCATAATTTTACATTTTGAATAACTTTCCTCCATGATATTTTGACACATTTAAAACAAAAAAGGTACTTTACCTGAAAAAATCATGTTTTTTATCTACCGCTCCTGAGGGCTTATGAAGACCAATCCAACCTTTTAGTATTAAGCTTTTCGACTCAGAATTGTACAAGGAATATCGGTACCTGAAGATTTTGCACCAATTTGTATACACCCTGCATAAACAAAGGTTACAAAATTGCCTCAATTTAAAATATACATAAATGTTATTGTGTATCCCTAAAGTTGAATTTCAATCAGATTAGCCGAATAGAAACCACTCAAAATTTTGCCAAGACAAAATTATTTTCAAAAGGAAACTAACATACACAAGCGTAACCTATTACTTATTATACTTACTTATTATATTAAGTGTGCTTGGGGCCCGTCACTAGCTTCAGTGAAGACGGTGTGTATTCTTTAGTGATGGAAAGTCCTAATTAACTGGGCGCCAACAAGTTTTATTACTCCCAAGTACACTTATTTATTTATTTATTTCGTACTCAGCCAACAGCCCTTAGGCTAATTATAGGCGTCGCTGTACATTTATGGGGACTTCCAACCCCACAAACGACTGTCATATTATTATGACATCCGGGCCCAACTATTTCCGTGGCAGCCGTACCACGAGGCGCCGGTAGAAGCAGCCCTGGAACTCCCATCCAAGTTTTGACCAGAAAGAGCGTTGCTTAACTTTACTGATCGAACGTGGACGCTTGTTCAAGCTACACCACCTGGGACCACCACTTATATAGGTGAAAGAAACTTATAAACTTCGCTATATATGTATAGCACATTACAATCTTTAAAACAACTTTAACGATTAAATAAAAGAAGAAAATATTTATGTAGATTTATTAATACTTCTTGTTTTGATTATTATGTTGCATTTAAGATTACGTCAATTAACTTTGTGACTACCTTGTCTGACTCTAATATTAACACACAGTTATTTATTAGCTAGTGTACAATTTTAAGGTTATAACCTGTTCTTACTTTTGAACATATGCGAAATATCACAGTTTTAAACTTTAATTCATTTATCTGTAATCGTTACGCTTGCGAAATTGAAGACTAACCTCTCAGGAGCCTAAACACCATAAATCACTGACCAAGAGGGTGATCTGCTCTCCTAACCGCTTACTCTGTCAGCCGCTAAGCGTCAGCTGTCAGTTGGCCGCAACCAACCGCACGACTCTCCCTCCGTAGTGAAGTCCGTTGAAAGATATTTACAAACTAATACGATTAGGTCGGCCCAAACTTGTCGCTATAATTACCAATAACGAAAATAGAATAACAATAGTTCCAAAATAACTATGCATACCCTGTACTAACAGGCAAAAACTATGCAACGCTTTCCGTGGTTCCTTAGTCAGTCAACATGACTTCGAGCTAAATTCTTTGGAAAATGGTACCCGCTCTCAAAATCTGCCTCAAGCATGCTTCGTTAGTATCAACATACCATTTACGAAGAACGAGAAATCCCGGGTTCACCACATTTTTACTACAAAACCTTTAATGCACAGCTATGTTTTTCTCATGTCACCGATTCGATAACAAAAACCTGTTATTATTTTCTTAACCGCTTTTCTTTTTTAACAACCCTTGCAACTCGGATATAAATTTATATACGCTTCGACTGCGTTTTCCCAATTGATTCTCTATTCATGGCCATATAATGTTATGTATATGGTAAACTAATAACGCTAATACAATAGGATTTTAACACGTAACAAACTATCCAAAAATCTTCGAAATTGTGGATGTTATCTTTTGCTAAGAGGGTCTTAACTGATGTGTCTTGCTGTTTCCTAAATTCATTTTTGTCATAATTGGATCCTTTCTTTTCACAGGTGAATTTTAAGAACGGCAGACCGGTAAATTGTTAAATATATGTGGCACTGTGCTAACTTGAAGTTTGGGGTTCCTCTATCAAAGAAATGTAAAGCATACACATCGAGTTACAGCACGTAGCTATGCTTTCCTCTTAATTCAATCTTTTGGGAAACATATGTGCTAATGTCTCCGTTGTTTTCTTTAATGAGCTGTCATAATTAGATTTACAGTCTGGTATATAGCTCCGCTTGAGCATTTGCAAGGATATAACATTTCAATTCAAAAGTAGGGTTAAGTAGTAAGATAGGTACTTAAACAAACTTAATATTAACTATAATGTGTATGTGTACTCGTAAATTTCTTACCCTTACTTTAACTGTATAATGTAACTGTCTTTCAATATAAGGAATAATGGGCAAATTAATAGGCGAAATAGTTCTGTTCACCTTTCAACAAAATTGTGACAGCGGACTTCTTACTTCCTACAGCGTTGTCAAGTTTACCACAGCATGGAAGTATATGAGGCAGTTGCACAGCAATCTATTAAAATTTGTATCCGTGCCAAAAAGTATATGAGCTCGTATGGGCGTAGTGCGTGAAATAAACTCCATAAGAAATGCATTGCATTTTACGCACTGCTATTAGTCAGACTTCACGTAGTGTGATTAATGTGTGAAGATGCTATTTCATGCATGGGACTAGAAATAAAAATTGAGTGGTGATTCTTATTTTTACTCAACAAATCAAATTACCTTGGTTTTAACTTTACAGAAAATAACTTTAACGCAGTCACGATTTGATACTGCGGTGCTTTCTGTGTTACTGATGCTTGCAGTGAGAATTTACGCTTTCTAGCGTAACTCGAACTTTTCTGAACTGCTTTCAGCTGACTAAACGGGCTCCCTCCGGTCCTGACGTACCAGTATTGACCTTGGCTGCACGATAAACAGCTTTTAGATTGCTTTAGTAATGCAATCACTGCGACCACTGCTTCAAACGCTATTTTAATCTGCTTTCGTTATTCTAAATCACTCCACAGTGCGTGGTAATTAATAATAGGACTTTTTCGTTATCAACAAACCTTCATCGTCATCATCGTCTTAGTGACCAATTGCTTGTAACGGCTCCCTTTGATCTAATTAACAAAAAATGCTGTCAATGTTACCTTGCAAATCTGCTAGGTATTTTTAGGTTATGACTGACTTTTTTCATAAATAGTAGTTTATTTGAAATCGGCATTAAAGTACCTCGAAATCGTCATTAAAATACCAGAAATCGGCAGTAAAGTAATCCATTTATACGACTTTTTTGTAGGTGGCCAGGCGACAGATAAACGTCAACCGACGTTAACATAACCTACAAATGTTGGTTAAAATGTATTTCACGATTTCTCAATTTCAAATAAAACATAATGTGCTCCTCGGCACTGAAGTTCCTTTTTATCCCTCATATGGTTTTGATATAGACTGACGCAAAACCTAACCTGCTAACCTCGAATTTGACAAAGACTTACATTCATACCTTGTATAACACTGCAAGTGCAGCCAACACCAAATAGTTAAAATAAATGGCGCCAAAATAATGATCATTCAAAAACGTTCACTCATTTCTGAAGGCACTGTATATTCCGGTGCAGTTTTACTCCGAACTGATGGGTAGAATGCAATGATATGCAAGTTGTAACACGTTTAGAACAGCAGGTGTTCAGGGAAAATACCTGGGAAAAAGGTTTATCGCTTTTCAAGCACGGAGAAAACTAAGGTCAGAGAAAACAATTTTTGGTCGCCCTCTACCGTTCGAAATACCAACTTCTAGGTATCGCGGCAAGGATAAAAAATGTGTGGAATTTTATTTCCGATATTTTTTGTTCAATATTTTTTTCTGTGCGGCCAATGGATTGCGAGAAAAAACAATTTCAAAATGTTTTCGAGATGGCGGCTGTTTGACAGGGGGTGGTGGCACGGCTTTTTGGTTTTACACTTGTCTAATGACCTTAAACCACTGGGCAAGAGGAATCGCTGCGGCCAATTTTTTTAAGGTAAAACGACAATTTTACTGTAGTACAAGTAATTCGATGTTGATCCATCGATGCTTTAGGTGGGGTTGGATTTAATAAAATGTAAATGAAGAACTTGAAGTCTACCCCGCAAATTTAATTAATTTAATTACATTTTTAGTAGTACAAGTAGTTTGATGAATTTCGAAAAGGTTTTGGATCGATTGCTGATGAATAACGATCTGGACGCCCTTCTACTTTATATTCAGACAAAAAGGTTGACCAATTAATGAAATGGTTTTAGGATTACCAACATTGAGTCGATGCTGACCCGAAGAAAATAATTTTTGGGGAGAAACAAGTGGAATAAAATTAATTAAAAAGTTTAAGGTGAAATAGTTTTTTATATTATAAAGATACCATTTCTAAAATTATATTATATTTCTTGAATAGCATATGAAATGCGGCATTTTTAGCTCTTCGTGGATACATTAAGTTTGAACAAGACGTCTCGTACGCCTTATTATTTAAATACCATTTGCCCATTTTATCCCTTAGATAGCTCAGTGAACATGAAACTCTCTTAATATCTCAGTTAGTCGCTTATGCAATATCACTATCTGCCAAAACAGAAATCTGGTTCCTCCACAAAACAGTCGAATTGTTTACATCATCTATTGACTTCAAAAAACCTATAAAAACATAAAACAAAAAAAACATAAAAATACAAAAGAAATAATAGAAAATAGAATCAGGTTCTCAAACAACCTACGTGCGATATAGATTGAGGCTACTAGGAGGCGTGTTGCAAACATACATAAACCACGTAAAACTTCACCAAAAACAACCTTAAAATAATTATCTTTTAAAAGAATGCAAATTTGTAAATGTCTTTAACAAAACTGGAATGTCAAAATTGCCTGAAGCCGGTACTTATTTGAGTCGCTGATTAAACATATTCCTGCGCGTTTTCAAAAGCCTGCAGTTAAACCCAACCTTATCACGCTCTGCAAACATTTTACCTGGCACTGGCTGCTGCATACCCTTGGAAATGAGAAGCTTCGATTGCATCACCCGCTCCTGGCGGACATTATGCTAGCAACCACTGATCGCGTGCAGGTCTCGTAAGGGCAGTTGAATTGGCGCCTCTCAAAATTGACGCTTTATATAAGCCCTTTAATATAGCACAATGGGTGTACTTACAGGTACACTCGAAAAATGCGTTTGTGTGATTTGCAAACGCTGGCTCGCTCTTTGCAGCAAATGTTGGCTGCCAGGCTCTTGTAAGCCTATTCAAATTAACTTATACTTCCCTGGGGGAATTCACGTACTATACCTTCCAATCTAACAAACCTATGCAGCTCTCAGAAAAGGCTACGTGTGACTGCTGCCTTCTTTGTTAAATTTGCAAGAGTTGAAAATCCCCGCATCTCGCGTACAGCGTGTTTCTTGCTGCACCCGCAAAAACCAAAATTCACAACACACGTCCAACGCACGGCCGGCTTTGCGATCATTTGCTTACATAAAATACAATATTAAATCTAATACTAGCACCTAGGAAATACAACTTGGCTTCTACATTTAAGGATGAAAATAAACATTATCGTTAAGGGATCTAGCTGGCCCGTTACACATAACATAATTTTCGGCCTTGTTAAATCATGGGAATAAAAGAACTATTTTTTACATTCCATAAAAAAAATGTTCAATATCCATCTTAGAAGTTAAATAACTATTACGAAACTACATTTTTCCGAAAAAAATGTAAGCTATATTTTTTCTCTTCTGCTCTAGAGTTTTTAAATAAGAGTAACATTTTTCGCAATTTATGTAGGTATGTAAGAATCTTTAATTAACCCGAAGAAATTTATTGAAAACCCAAAGTTTTCGGGTCAAAATGACGGTGTTGTCAACCCTAAATGGTTTGATCAAATAGGAGAGTGAGTATTAGAGAAATGATCTCATTCAGTTTAGTGCAGCAAATTTTAAGTACAGCATATTTCATGGGAATTGTGAAACCATGTGGCTTTAGATTCACACTTTTGAAAGAGCGTTGTAACAAGCAATGAATCCTCGTTATAAGGAACTTATATTAAGGTGATTTAAACAGTATTAAGTTACATTTGTAATTTAATTTATAAACATTTATTAAATTGCTTATTCCACATATTATTTAATCACACCTGGTACTAATAATACGAATTTTATTAATGTTTATTAATATCCCATGTAGAACAACACGAGATTTCATCACATACTCAGAATGGTGCTCAACTTATATTTTTCGGATTGCAGGTACTGAAATAACAGTTTTACTGGACTTATCATACAGATGCCCCACGCTCGGATGTTGCATTGCAACATATGTGTGGTACAGAGATTCACATCTCGACGGTTACGCGCTCAACTTTTACACAAGTACTGCTGGTAGTCAGCAACAAGTCCCAGGTGTCTTGGAATCTGCCTGGCTAGTTGAAGATGGAGGACTCGTAGTGGCGGTGGTTAGGCTAAACTTGGTCAGTGGCTTTGGCTTTCAAGGGTGAGTTGTGCATTAATCAACTCGAGTGGTGACCTGCAGTCACGAAATGTAGGGTAAACCACAAACCTTACCCAGTTGGTAAGTGTCTGTCCACGAACGGGTGCTGTTTTATCTATGCGTATCAAGGGTTCCGCCTAATGATGGTCATCGGTAGTACGTCACAATATAGGTGCTCGACCTATATGGACCCTCATATACTTACAGTATTTACATAATATCTAGAGAATTTAACTGTATAATGGCAACTAGCTTTTAATCTTAAAGTTTTTCTTTACTATGCGTCTTCATATGTCTAACTAAGTAACCCTTCTCTGTTGCTTTATATGAGGGGTTACTCTCCTGTATGTGTCCTCATTATGTATAACTAAATCATCTTTTAATGCTCCTTTATACTCACAAATATCACAAGAATAAGGTCTTTGTCGTGTATGCGTCATCAGATGTCTCACTAAACTACTCTTATGTGCTTCTTTATACTGGCAGAAAGGACATGACTAAGGTTTATCTCCTGCATGCATTTTCATATGAATAACCAACTTATCTTTTCGCGCAGCTTTATAATCACAAATCAAACAAGGAAAAGGTTTTTCCCCTGTATGTGTCCTCATATGGTTAACCAAGCGAATTTTCTGTGCTCCTTTGTATTCACAAATTGAACATGAAAAAGGTTTTTCTCCTGTGTGTATCCTCATATGGTAAGTCAAGTAACCCTTTTGTGTTGCTTTATATTTACAAAAAGGACATCATAAGGTTTTTCCCCTGTGTGCATTCTCATATGTTTAACTAAGCCAGTTTTCGCTATCGATTTATGATTGCATATTGTACATGAATAACGTCGCTCTCCTGTATGAATCTTCATATGGCTCACCACAGTACATTTCTCGGATGCTTTAAATTCGCAAATAGAGCATGTATAAGGTTTTTCCCCTGTATGTGTCCTCATATGTTTAACTAAATTACCTTTTTGTGCTGCTTTGTATTCGCAAACTAAACATGAAAAGGGTTTTTCTTCTGTGTGTGTCCTTAAATGGTTAACTAAGCCAGCTCTCTTTATCGATTTATAATTGCATATTGCACATGAATAATTTCGCTCTCCTGTATGACTCTTCATATGGACCACCAAAGAACTTTTCACTGATCCTTTATATTCGCAAATAGAACATTTATAAAGTTTTTCACCTGTATGTGTCCTCATATGTTTAACTAAATTACTTTTTTGTGCTGCTTTGCATTCGCAAATTGAACATGTAAAGGGTTTTTCTCCTGTGTGTGTCCTCATATGTTTAACTAAGCCAGTTTTCATTATAGATTTATAATTGCATATTGTACATGAATAACGTTGCTCTCCTGTATGAATCTTCATATGGCTCACCAAAGTGCTTTTCTCTGATGCTTTAAATTCGCAAAAAGAGCAAATATAAGGTTTCTCCCCTGTATGTGTCTCCATATGGATAACCAAGTGACCTTTCTCTGCTGCTTTGTATTCGCAAACAGAACATGAATAAAGTTTTTCTTTTGTATGAGTTTTCATATGCATAACTAACATGTATTTGGTTGACGCTTTATGTTCACACGCAGCGCATGTATACGCTTTTTCTCCTGAATGTGTCCCCATATGTCTAACTAAAGTATGTTTCCTTACTGTTTTATACTGGCAAAATGAACATGAGTGAAAATGCTTCGTATCAGTCTTCATATTTTCCAGGAAATTACTCTTACCTTCTGCCCCATGTTCACAAACATTAGAATTGAGCGGTTCTTCTGAATGGCTTTCATCTTTTAGATCAACATCTTCCTGTTTAACGACTAATGCACGGTAAGCCGTGTCATCAGTAGTGCCCCCAACATTCTCTTGTTTTACAGATAAGTGTCCATCTACTTTATTTTCATCCAGTTTCCCCAGTGATTCAGGTAACATGCTCGTCGTTGCGTTACACAACTTATGATCAACCAATTCATGCTGCTCCTCCATTGTTCTAATAAAAATAAAGAGTTCGTATTTATTAACTGCAATATCTGAAAACGAAACAAAGGTTAGTTAGATTAAATTGATTACTTTTATTTACAAAGTATTAAAGTTTTCCACAATTTATTGCATTCTAACTTTTTACTCACATCGAATAATATGAAACAAAAGCAATTTATGCAGAAAATAGCTATGCAACAAACGGAAATACAGAATAACAGGACAACTACCGTTTACTGTTCGTCAACATAAATCATCAATATCTTAAATTGGAATGCAAAAGAACTACTAGAATATACAGGGTGTCCCACAACAGGATACACGTAAGTGACAAAAACTTCCTCGTAAGCGAAACATGTCTACAAACACATACTTTCAATTTCTTTTTCAGAAAATGAAATGAATATTGTTTATTTTTTACATTAAATTCTTCTTTTTCTTCTTCTTCCTCTGCCAGTGGCATGTTCATTCCACACATTTGTGGTTCTTTGAGCCCTCTTAACTCGTAAGCCGGGTAGGTGGCTAGCCTTACCAGTCTCAATTGAGGAAGAGTTTCCTTGTTAGGGGTTAACGACTAGCACAGGGATTAGCGTGGTAGTCGGGGAGCGTACGCTTTTTAAAATCCGTCTATATAGAGTCCGCCGGGAATCGAACGCTGGCCGGCCGCTTGAGAGTTGAGCATTTGCTCGCGGGACATCCGCTCACACAGTAAATTACCTTCATTTTAATAACATTTAAGTTCGTAATATAATTAGTAAATGAGAAACAATAATTGACAATCGCACTCATAGCCTCTTTGTAGGTTGTTCGGTCAACATAATAAGAATAGAATTTAGAAAGTTTTAGAAAATGGAAATTTAATAGAAGTAGAAATAGAATAAAAGGAAAACATAAATATACACAGTCACACGCATTACTTGTTAATAGAATAATAGTACCTACATTATGCACGAGCGGGAGAAATGCATGATTTTTTCCAAGGTGTTAGTTTGAAGCCAAAGGCGAAACCTGAAACTATAAACACACCGGGAGAAAAATGGCTTCTTCTTTTACTTTAGTAGCAACACAAGAAAATAAATCTAACAACACTGCTGGCGGCTGTGGTTTGGATCAGACACAAGTCATTGAAAACTTCTAACCTCACAAATACTTAACAACTGCTAACTATGTATTTCGGCAGCTAAGCTGTCATCTTCTGTAATCTTGGAGAGAGAACCTACAAAGTTGGCCAAAGATAGGTTCTTCACGAAATCACCAGGAAAAGTCAGCACTCGCGAATTGAATTGTGAAAGTTTATTTAGCTAGGTCTATATAATATTTAATTATTAATAAACCTAGCCTACTGCGTTTAAGGGACTACCTCTTCGGCTTGGTACATGATATTTTTGGAATAAAAAAGATTGATATGGTCTTAAAATTACAAAGCATTTTAAAATGAAATAATAATAAAGCAGCTTAATGATAATGCTCATAAAAATATATTGATTCGAATTACTTTGTTTTATCATTGAATTTCTATTTCCTACAATGGTATTAGCAGTTCATTATTAAATAATCCATTTGTGGTTGCAATTGTAATTCAAATTAATTGAAGGTTATTCTGTTAGTCATGCTTTATCTGAAAGAAGTAAATATTATCATAAAAGATAAAACAAAAGTTTAATTATTACATATTTGCTGTATAAAAAGATTAATATCATCATATAATTGGAGACAGATACAATGAGGAACTGTTAACCTAAAACGTATGATTAATGATAAATACAAAAGTCATAAAGATTAAAAATAGAAATCTGTATTATCCATTGGTATAACCAAAGTTTTTGGCAGGTATTTTTCAAAATAACAAGAACAAATGGGATGCAAAATTTATTATTCGATTGACACAAGTTCAATTTCAAACTGAATCAAATATTCAATTACATACAATTATATAATGTCATACTAATAAGTAGTGCCATATAGAAGAGATAAGTGTAAAATCGAGAAATCCTAAGTGAGTGCATAAAACCTATGGTCAAAGAGGATTGCTTACTACAACGAGAAGGATAGCTGATGCAGATATCAATTGGATTAGAATACTTCTTCATCTTCTTCATGTACCATCTCCATTTCGGAAGTTGGCTATCACATTGCTATTTTAACTTTGGAAGCTGCGGCCTTAAATAAGTCAGATGACGTGACATTAAACCATTTTCGCAAAATCCTAAGCCAGGATATTCTTCTCCTTCCAATAGATCTTTTTCCTACAATTTTACCTTGGATCATGAGTTGCAGAATCTCATACTTTGGACCTCTCATGATGTGGCCTAGATATTGCAATTTTCTTTTTTTCACTTAATAATAATAATAAAAAATTTATTATCCAACTTAAAAGTGTATCCAGATATGACAAAATGAAAAAAAAAACATAAATCGGATAATTGGAGAAAGTTTAGTAACGGTCGACGTTACTGTTCTTCCACTTCCCCAGGTTTGATCAAAAGATAACAACAACAAAATTATAATAAAAAAAGGACACAAAACAATAGTTAACTCTTTGATTGCGGTTACAAAAATGTATGTATGATCTATATCCCCCTTATCTTCTTAAAGTGCCTTATGCTTTATTATTTACATTGTTTTACATACTAAGTTATTATATTATATTCTATAGTATATAGTATATAGCGCCAGTAGAGCCCTAAACCTCCATTGGTTTGTCTTGGTGCTGCTACTCCATGGAAGGTGGCGCTAGTGGGAAAATGTAAATACCGCACGTTGACGATTTCCACCCTTGGATGGGGAGGAAACATCCTGGGGATAGACTCGGCAGCATCGTGGTGGTATCCCGTTGCCTTCCCCCTTATAACTAAATATATTATACATATTACATATTCCGCAGTAATTAAAATGTTTCATCTCGCTCCATCAACCATTCCTTAAAATCTCTTTGAAATTTACCTACCGATAATCCCTTAAATTTTGAGGGTAATTTGTTAAAAAATTTGCAAATGTTATATGAAAAACTCCTCTGAAACATTGACGTACTACGATTGGGCATAGATATGATCCCTCTATATCTAAGATTAAGATTATGAATATCTGTTCGGTAAGTTATTTTGCGACTGAGATATGGTGGAACTTTGGTGATAAGTATTTTGTAATACAAAACAGAAGAATGCATTTCTCAACGTTTTCTAATATTAAGCCAGTTAGTTTCCTTTAATTTGTATGTTATTCTTTCGTATTTCTTTATTCCGTAAATCAATCTTAAACAATTATTTTGAACAAGCTGTATCCTCCTACAATCTTCTGCATCAATGCAGTGAGCGTACAAGGTATCAGAATAATTAAATTGAGAGGGTACTAAGGAATTACATAACATTACTTTAAGGTTTTTGTTTAATACTTATCTGTTGGCGTAAATAAGTTTTAAAGCGCAGTAAGCTTTGCCTATGCAATTCCGTAAATGTGTTTTAAATCTCAGAGCGTGATCGAGAACAACTCTGAGACTGGTTGCCTCGTCCCTCAAGAGCAGGAGGGTGTCATTTAAATATAATTTTACATTGTCGTACACAAGAGCCCTATCATTCTTTTCACCAAGCAGCTTAACATTAGTTTTAGTTGGATTCAACGATAACGAATGTAGCAAGGTTTTGCAGATCTTTATTTATTTTAATAATGGCGGAATCTACACATGCTGGTGGGAAGGACAAGTAGACCTGCGTATCAGCGGCATATAAATGATACTGACAATGTTGAACAGAATTTTCCATTAAGTGACATGTATAGATAGTAAATAAAATTGGCCCTAATATTGATCCTTGTGGTACACCAGTCGAAACCAATGCGGGTTCAGATAGAATCCCATCACGGCAAACTCTCTGCATGCTTTGCGATAAGTATGCGCTAAAGATATTTATGGCTGATAACTCAAATACAATATAGTGTAAAATTGATGTTAGTATATCATGATCAAGCGTGTCAAATGCTTTGATGAAATCCAACAGTATCAACACAGTTAGTCTACCCCGATCGATTGCTCCTATTATATCGTCGATTATGTTGACTAGAACTGTGGAACAACTGTATCCTGGTCTAAAGCCAGATTGGCACTCAGGTAGTATCCTGTATCTTTCAATGTGTTGACGCAACTGAAGTGCCATTGCTTTTTCTGTAATTTTGGACATTACAGGCAAAATACTAATTGGTCTTAAATCTTTGTGTTCAGTTGGTTGTTTTTTTTTTTTGGCAAAGGAATTATTTTCGCCTGCTTCCAGAGTTTTGGAAACACTGAGTTACTAAAGCAAAAATTTACTAAATGCGTTATAATAGGAATTATATACGGGGAACAAAGTTGCCATAAGCTTTAGTTGTAATGCTGTTAATTATTTTTAAAATAGTTTCGTCATTAATATCATGAAATTTAAACATTTCAGTAAAATTAGTTTTATTTTTGCTACTATAAAAATTTATTAAGTTATGCTTAGAACTACCGTCAATCACAGGCACAGACTAAATGAAATATTTATTAATTTTGTTTATATCTTTTAGATGGCTAGGGATGCTTTCGGCTTGCTTACTCTTATTAATTACACTTAGTCTTTTCAATTCGCGCCACATTATCTTTTTGTCACCATTGATTTATTTAATTTATATTCCATATAGGCTTTCTTTTCCAAATTGACTGTTTTATTTGTTAAATTTCTTAAACTCTTATAATAGTCCCAATGTGCAGTTAGTTTAGTTCTTTTAAATTTTGCAGCAGCTTTATCTCGCAGAGCCATAAGCAATTTTAGATTATCAGTAATCCAAGTAGCATATGTTTTCTTATGAGCTACTGATGTTTTCAAAGGAGCGTGGAGATCAAATAAATCCAAAATACACTCGTTTATAAATTCAATTTTATTATCAATGTCATTTAGCTCAGTAACGTGATAAAGCGGGGCATGCTGCAAATCCAAAAGAAACTGCTCATGGTTAAGATTTTTAAAATCACGATAGCTGTGGAGGGTTGCATCTGTCTGTTGTATATCAATTTCTAAAGTGCAAAATATTAACTCGTGGCCTTTAACATTGTTTACACTGCAAGTATTAATTGTTTTAAACCTAAAGAGTCACATAATAGCAATAATTTATTCGTATGAAGATTTTCTGTACGCAGTAAGTTGACATTAAAGTCCCCAGCACAAACAACATAATGGCCCACTAAAACCGCATTGGAAATCGACTTCTCAAATGAATTTAAAAACTTATTGAACCTAAGTGAAGGTGGCTTATAAATAGCACCAACACAATAAACTTTTTTATTAATAGCAATTTTTATCCACAGCTGCTCTATATCATTATCAGAAGGCAAAATAGTACATTTAAAAATGGTCCTAACATACATACCCACACCTCCTCTTCTTTCAGAGCGATCCACACGATAAAAATTATATCCCGTTACGGCAACAGTATTACTAGTTATCCAAGTTGTTAACCAAGTCTCTGAAATCGCAATAATATCAAAGTCATTACTAAAAACGAAGTCTTTAAAATCTGAAAAATGAGCAGTTAAGGAGCAGATATTCAGATGGGCAACCTTTAATAACCTGTTACGCATCAATTCAATAAAAAAAATCTTACTTAAAATTTCAATTAACTACTGAAATATATAAAAGAGAAGAGAAAAAAAAATTAAAGATATTAATATATTTAAAAATTATTTAAAGATAAACAAGGAGAAAAATTAATGTTAATAAGTACAACACTTACAAACTAAGATAACCGCGCTACCGGAAAACAAGAAACGCACACGCAAAAAAAACCCTGCACTTGCATCTGATTTTCCAAAGTTATTCCACAATAATTAACACAGATTTTCCAGATCCTTCAATTTCTTTATTCTCATCTTGCGATTGTTTTTGTTGACAATTATTACGCCATCCTGGGACCACACGTTTTTATAGCCAAATCGCTCGCTTGCATTGTTCAGAATATCTGCCCTCGTTTTTGTGAGGTCTTCCCGTATCCAATGCCCGAACCTTTAAATTTCTTCTTAGCTTGGTAAACACCTGCACGATAGCGATAACTGGTGAATTTGACGATTGTAGCTCTGGGTCGCGCAGTTCTAGATGTTACGGCACCAACCCGATGACATCGATCTATCATACTTTCATTTAAAACGATTCCTAGTTTTTCATTTACGGTTTTAGCAATCACCTGCTCAATGTTTTTGCCTTTATTTCCAATCAAGCCAAAAAATACGTAACGAATTTCTTCGGGTGTATTGTTCCAAGTTGTCTATTGTGTTTATCAACTCCTCATTCTCTTCTTTTAACTTTTGGTTGCTTTTTTCTAACACTTCACACTTTTCCATTAATTTCTCAAGTTTTCATTCTATCTTTTCCATAACTAAAATAGAAAGTTTTGTAGCAATGACGTCGAGAAATTTATCTTCCGCTAGATTGTCGTTGAAGGTTTTAGCCGCAATCTCACAGATATCCTTTTGTTGTGCTTGCGTGAAGACCATCTTTAATAATAATTAGAATATTTGTGTGATATAGGTACACTGTTAAATCACAAGTCAAACAACTATATAAATAACAACTGCAAATCAGAGCAACGTGCTAAACGCGTCTACTCGCTAAGACCGGTCATGGATCTCTACTTCCTGTAGGATCTCTACTCCTTTCTTCATCCTTCTCAGAACCTCTACGTTGGTCACATGTTCTGTCCATGATATTATCAACATCCTACGATAGGCCGCATCTAATTTTCACTCACAATACACGTTGAGGGTCCAAGCTTTCACGCCATACAAAAGGACTGGTAATACATAACATTTCAGCATCCGAGTTCTCAGGTTCAGGCTCAGATCGCGACTACAGAGTAATTTCTTGATTTTCACAAAGGATTTTCTCAATGCGGATCTTTATTTCTGAACAATAATCCGCGGAACAGTTGACATTTGTAACTAGATAGTCATACCTCTCGACTCTTTCTAGCCTTTCACTTTCGACATACAGATGTTCATTGGGCATTTCAGTTTTGGTAACAATCATGTATTACTTGGTCTTCTTAACATTGAGTGTCAGACCACATTCTCGACTGACTGTGGTGACCTTATTCAACATGTTCTGTAGGTGTTGCATGTTTTCGGCGAGAAATACTGTATCGTCCGCATAACGCAGATTCTTCAGTGGAGTGCCGTTGACTCGCATTCCACCGGCAACATTTTTGAGGGCTTTGTTGAAGATTTCCTCTGAGTAAAAGTTGAAGAGGAGTGGTGAAAGGACACATCCTTGTCTGAGTCCTCGCTTAATTTCCACTGCTTTCGTCAGTTCAGATTGGACACGAACAGACGCACTTTGGTTGAGATGCAGTTTTACTATTATTTGTATGTCTCGTGTGTCTAGGTTTTTTCGTTCCAGTGCTTCTATTAGTTGCTTGTGTCTCACTTTATCAAATGCCTTGTGGTAATCAATAAAACAGGCATATACGTTTTGGTTGACATCAAGACATCGCTGTACCAAGACATTGTAGGCAAACAAAGCTTCCTTTGTGCCTAACTCATTCCTAAAGCCAAACTGAGTATCTGCTATGTCCTCTTCCAACTTCTTATAAACCCTGCGGTGGATAACTTTAAGAAAGATTTTTAGTGTGTGGCTCATTAAGCTGATCGTACGGTGTTCTTCGCATTTTTTGGCATTATGCTTCTTATGAATTGTGACCAACGTTGACTGAAGCCATTCTTTTGGTATTATTCCTGTTTCGTAAATCGTATTAACTAGAGAAGTTACAGCACCTAAA
This sequence comes from Agriotes lineatus, assembly GCA_940337035.1. Taxonomy (NCBI): domain Eukaryota; kingdom Metazoa; phylum Arthropoda; class Insecta; order Coleoptera; family Elateridae; genus Agriotes; species Agriotes lineatus. Next base: position 63,848 of record CALNHX010000811.1, read on the forward strand.
TGTTGTTCTTCAATCAACTTAAGGACATCTGCAGGTAGTTCGCCAGGGCTAAGGGCTTTCCCATCTTTGCCTGATTTTATTGCTGCTCGTGCTTCTTCTTCCAAAATAGATGGTCCAGTTTCATTGTTACTGTTGATAGATATTTCCTCCCTTTGGTCGTTGAAAAGCGTTTTGATATATTCTTCCCATAGAATCAGTTGTTCTTCACAATGTTTCCTTCTCCATTTGTAAGGATGTATGATTTTTGCTTCCGAGCAGTTCCAAAACTCTTTTATTTTTTTATGCACACTATTGGAGTCGATTAGAATACATAGAAGATAAATAAAGCTCGAAAAAAAAAAGACGTACTGTTATGAAATGTAATAGCTCCACGTTGCGCGCTAGTTTGTCATGAATTGCCTGACTGCAAAGGCTATTTTTAATTTAGAAAATTAATATAAGTTAAAATTAAAGCAAATCCATACACACATTCTCAGATTATATTTTTATACTGTGCTCAAACTTGCCTGTCAGTAAATTAAGACTAGTTAAAATGAAATATAATAATTAATTACACAAATAAATGGTTGAATGCCCTTCTTTCTATTTTATTTAACCGCAATATTTATTACGTTAGCTCTCGGCGAACACAAAACTGCTTATCCCAGGTTGAGTCTGAAAAGGACTATATTCTCAAATTTTAGGTTATTTGACTCATTTCCTCGTTCTTAGTAGATAATTCACCACCTCGTAAATTGACAGATAAACACAAAATGGTTTGCGAGTACAGCGTGTATTTGAACGTTTAAAATCGAATGTGAGAAAGCATCAGGTAAATAATTCGAATATTCCCGCTTGGCAACAATTAAAACATCGCCTTCATTATTAGGATGACGTAGACCCTCGCCGACCTTTCAACTGTTTATGAAGCTTGGAACTCCGTCAATTTTGCAAAACCGGATGACGCCGTTCGATTTTTGAAAATTATGGCGTAGCAGCACCGTTGGAAAAACGCTATGCCTCTTCAGTAAGGTTCAATCTCAAATTTACAAAGCTTTCCGAACGGCAACTCTTAAAATTACAGATGGATCTTACCTCGTGAAGTTCGTTTCGATGCTGCTCGCGGATGACGCTCCCATTTTTCTGCCTCTGGCTCTGCTGGAGTCGCTCTCCTAGGTGCAGATGTTGAAAGCGTCGTTCTTGCAGACCCCGCTGACGACCTTGATCGCTGACCTTTGGGTTCCGCTGCTAATTTTGGCCGTGGTCGAAAATCGTAAAATCCAGCTGATCGGGTCCCGATGTCCACTCGTGGATGAGATTGGAAAATTTAACTTTTAAGTCGTGGAAACTGCTGCAAACGTTCCCACAGGTACACTGACGCTTGGGCAATAAATTGGACCACTTTTTATAATTGGAAAAACACGTTTATTCTCATAAAACTTTTGCTAAATATGTAGCACAAACTCGACAAGCTACATTAATTTCTATTTTTAATAGTTCCTTTTTGTTAATAACAAGAAAGCATCTGGTTGCTATGATACGGTGTTTTTCTACTATTAATTGGAAATTAGTTTTAATAAGTTTTCACTAGTGGAATAAAGTTTGATTACATAAATTAAAAATCTAACATTTTCTTAAACCTAAATATTGTCTTTTGCTTATAACTAGTATTGTTCTTTAGCGTTGCACTCGCAAACGTTTTTTATTTCATTGCTCTGCTCTATTGCACTTTGTTTTTATTAATTAATGCACTGATTTTTGAGTTCCCCATTTTCACGTCGCTTGCTTCTCTTCTGTTGCCTACTTTCAGGATTGCTCTTTGCAAATTTTCTAGATTATCCTTGTCTTCATCTAGCCTTCAGCTTGCTCACAATTTTCACTGTCCTTTGCTTTCATTGATAACTATGCTCATTTATATGCACATAACAACCTTTTGTGTCGATTACTTTCATTTGGTCTGGATTTAGAAATGCACAAACCTATCATTTTAATTATTTTACTTTATTTAAAAGCCAAATTCAAACTCTCTGAAATATGCTTTGCTTTTGCGTGCCTTTATTCGACTAATTACTGTTTCACGCATCTCATTACCAATGCATTTAATACTTTTATTAATGTTTCAAATTGCAATTATATAAAATATCCCAACTTTGTGGTTGAATGACTTGGCTAGACATTTTGCACTGCAAACAGAGCCAAATTGTGGGCTAATACCATTTAAGTATACATGGTGTATACAAATTGGCGCAAAAGCTTCAGGTAGCGATATTCCTTGTACAATTTTGAGTCGAAAACCTTGATACTAAAATGTTGGATTGGTCTTCATAAGCCCTCACGAGCAGTACATAGAAAAATTTATTTTTTCAGGTAAAGTGCCTTTTTTGTTCTAAATTTGTCAAAATGTCATGAAGTAAAGTTATTCAAAATGTAAAATTATGGCCCCATGACAAATTTCAGAAATATCGGCTGCTTATAGGAAACCGTGTGCACTGGAAGTACTTTTGTGGTAACACGGTTTCATATAAGTAAACTGACATTTCAGAAATTTTGCATGGGGCCATAATTTTACATTTTGAATAACTTTCCTCCATGATATTTTGCCACATTTAAAACAAAAAAGGTACTTTACCTGAAAAAATCATGTTTTTTATCACCGCTTGTGAGGGCTTATGAAGACCAATCCAACCTTTTAGTATTAAGCTTTTCGACTCAGAATTGTACAAGAAATATCGGTACCTGGAGCTTTTGCACCAATTTGTATACACCCTGTATAAACAACAGTTACAAAATTGCCTCAATTTAAAATATACATAAATGTTATTGTGTATCCCTAAAATTGAATTTCAATCAGATTAGCCGAATAGAAACCACTCAAAATTTTGCCAAGACAAAATTATTTTCAAAAGGAAACTAACATACACAAGCGTAACCTATTACTTATTATACTTACTTATTATATTAAGTGTGCTTGGGGCCCGTCACTAGCTTTAGTGAAGACGGTGTGTATTCTTTAGTGATGGAAAGTCCTAATTATCTGGGCGCCAACAAGTTTTATTACTCCCAAGTACACTTATTTATTTATTTATTTCGTACTCAGCCAACAGCCCTTAGGCCAATTATAGGCGTCGCTGTACATTTTTGGGGACTTCCAACCCCACTAACGACTGTCATATTATTATGACATCCGGGATCAACTATTTCCGTGGCAGCCGTACCACGAGGCGCCGGTAGAAGCAGCCCTGGAACTCCCATCCAAGTTTTGACCAGAAAGAGCGTTGCTTAACTTTACTGATCGAACGTGGACGCTTGTTCAAGCTACATCACCTGGGACCACCACTTATATAGGTGAAAGAAACTTATAAACTTCGCTATATATGTATAGCACATTACAATCTTTGAAGCAACTTTAACGATTAAATTAAAAAAATCTTTATGTAGATTGATTAATACTTCTTGTTTTGATTATTATATTGTATTTAAGATTACGTCAATTAACTTTGTGACTACCGTGTCCGATTCTAATACTAACACACAGTTATTTATTAGCTAGTGTACAATTTTAAGGTTATAAACTATTTTAACTATTGAACATATGCAAAATATCACAGTTTTAAACTTTAATTCATTTATCTGTAATCGTTACGCTCGCGGAATTAAAGACTAACCTCTCAGGAGCCTAAACACCATACATCACTGACCAAGAGGGTGATCTGCTCTCCTACACGCTTACTCTGTCAGCCGCTAAGATCAGCTGTCAGTTGGCCGCAATCAACCGCACGACTCTCCCTCCGTAGTGAAGTCCGTTGAAAGATTTTCAAACTAATACGATTACGTCGCCCCAAACTTATCGCTATAATTACCAATAACGAAAATGAATCACATAGTTCCAAAACAACTATGCATACCCTGTACTAACAGGCAAAAACTATGCAACGCTTTCCGTGGTTCCTTAATCAGTCAACATGACTTCGAGCTAAATCCTTTGGAAAATGGTACCCGCTCTTAAAATCTGCCTCAAGCATGCTTCGTTAGTATCAACATACCATTTACGAAAAACGAGAAATCCCGGGTTCACCACATTTTTACTAGAAAACCTTTAATGCACAGCTATGTTTTTCTCATGTCACCGATTCGATAACAAAAACCTGTTATTATTTTCTTAACCGCTTTTCTTTTTTAACAACCCTTGCAACTCGGATATAAATTTGTATACGCTTCGACTGCGTTTTCCCAATTGATTCTCTATTCATGGCCATACATGTATATGGTAAACTAATAACGCTAATACAATAGGATTTTAACACGTAACAAACTATCCAAAAATCTTCGAAATTGTGGATGTTATCTTTTGCTAAGAGGGTCTTAACTGATGTGTCTTGCTGTTTCCTAAATTCATTTTTGTCATAATTGGATCCTTTCTTTTCACAGGTGAATTTTAAGAACGGCAGACCGGTAAATTGTTAAATATATGTGGCACTGTGCTAACTTGAAGTTTGGGGTTCCTCTATCAAAGAAATGTAAAGCATACACATCGAGGTACAGCACGTAGCTATGCTTTCCTCTTAATTCAATCTTTTGGGAAACAAATGTGCTAATGTCTCCGTTGTTTTCTTTAATGAGCTGTCATAATTAGATTTACAGTCCGGTATATAGCTCCACTTGAGCATTTGCAAGGATATAACATTTCAATTCAAAAGTAGGGTTAAGTAGTAAGATAGGTACTTAAACAAACTTAATATTAACTATAATGTGTATGTGTACTTGTAAATTTCTTACCCTTACTTTAACTGTATAATGTAACTGTCTTTCAATATAAGGAATAATAAGCAAATAAATAGGCGAAATAGTTCTGTTCACCTTTCAACAAAATTGTGACAGCGGTCTTCATACTTTCTACAGCGTTGTCGAGTTTACCACAGCACGGAAGTATATGAGGCAGTTGCACAGCAATCTATTAAAATTTGTATTCGTGCCAAAAAGTATATGAGCTCGGATGGGCGTAGTGCGTGAAATAAACTCCATAAGAAATGCATTGCATTTTACGCACTGCTATTAGTCAGACTTCACGTAGTGTGATCAATGTGTGAAGATGCTATTTCATGCATGGGACTAGAAATAAAAATTGAGTGGTCACATCGACATAAATGAAATTGATTAAAAATAATCTGGTCGTTACGCTGATCCTTATTTTTACACAACAAATCAAATTACCTTGATTTTAATTTACCAGAAAATAACTTTAACGCAGTCACGATCTGATACTGCGGTGCTTTCTGTGTTACTGATGATTGCAGTGAGAATTTACTCTTTCTAGCGTAACTCGAACTTTTTTGAACTGATTTTAGCTGACTAAAGGGGCTCCCTCCGGTCCTGACGTACCAGTATTGACCTTGGCTGCACGATAAACAGCTTTTAGATTGCTTTAGTAATGCAATTACTTCGACCACTGCTTCAAACGCTGTTTTAATCTGCTTTCGTTATTCTAAATCCCTCCACAGTGCGTGGTAATTAATAATATTGAGATGGTATTGAGCCCGCTACTCAACCCTGCTTGCAGCACAACAAATAAATAAAGCAAGTCAGATAGCACAGAGTTGGGGTAGTTCATGCAACTGCAAGATTGAACGTAAATTTCAATCCGTAATTACATTTTTAAAGAAATGCTGGAAGTAATGAATTGAATTTAATAGAAAAGGCAAAGGGCAGAGCTCGTTTTTGATAGATTGGAATCGATAATTATAAATTAGCCAAAATTAAGAGGTTTGTGCAAAATTAAAGCCGAACCAAAATAAATAGAACTGTTACAGAAAGGTTTATAATATGTGCGTGTTATTTGAAGCGTAGATGTCAGAATTATTAAATAGGATATGTTTATGAGCATTTTAAATAAAGGTAATAGAAGCAGAATTGTGATAATACGTTGCAACGAGTAGAAACCAAACAGAACAGGGCAATTATAATTATGGGACAGCAATATTCGAAAATTTGGAGAAAAGCGAACAGTTAAGAAAATTACAAGAAATGGACACAGCAGGATGTGAAACAAAATTGGTGATTGAACAAACAAGTCAGTGTAATTACGTGAGTGATAAGGACAATTTACATAAAGCAAAGTGTAGTGGCGCTATGAGACAATTTAAAAGCGAATTGAAAGGACAATAATTTAGAAATTGTATTTTTGAAAAACATTTTAGTTATAAGAAATATTAGTGTAAGAAGTTATTATATTGTATTTGGTCAATTTCCGTTTTGTATAACTTAGATAGGCAATTGTTATTAACGACCAGAGAAAGGAGGAGAGACAATTGAATAAAAATTATTAATGACATGCAGTTTATGTGCTCTCCACAAAATAACAGTTTTTACCTAATAAAGCATTAATAATATCAATAAAAAGTACACCATTGTGTCAAGAAATTGTTAGTGCACCTGTGAGAATGTGGGGAACATTTTTCCTCACCAAAAATAATTTTTCATTGTGACCACATCTCGAGGACATCGGGGAAACCAACGCAGTAAAAACAGATAAAAACTAAAAACGATATAAAAATGTTACACTCTTATGTGGAACATATTGTACTCGTATAAACGATCTAGAAGGAATACTACATATACACATACATAATCTGTAACCCCTTATACCGTTTACATAGTGTCGAGCACACCGAGCCGTTGAAGGTATGTGCATTTTTAAATTCGGCGGAGGTACTTGAGGTAGTGGAACCTGTCTAAGCTAGAACACTACGCCTGCTCTACAGATATTCACCCATCTAAGTACTGACCAAGCAGGCTGGAGCTTAACTTTTACAAGTGCCGTGAGATATGCAACACCACTCAGCCGTACTGCCGGCTAGAAGGAATAATAATTTTACCAAAATATAATAAAGTGATAACTATGAAAATTTGCAAAATACAGTAACTAAGTTTAGTAATGAGCAAAGAAGGAACATTGGATAATACAGTCAAAGAATGTATCATTACCAGAGAGCGGATATTTAGGTTGCAAAAAACAAAAAATAGGTGATTATTTTAGGTTAGACAAATCCATATTTAGGTCGCAAAAATATCAAAATAGGTGCTGATTTTAGGATAAAAAATTAATATATTTTTTAAATAATTTAGAATCAAGTAAAGTCAGATTCTTAAATTGATTTAAGCCTTAAAAATAAAAAGCAATGTACAACATAAACAAACCCCAATGTATAATTTTAAAAAACAAGTTATTTATTTTATAATGTAAAATAAAATAAAATATATAATACACCTCTAACTGAATATAATTTTAATATTTAAAACAAATTGAAAAATAAAATTCACAGAATTTTTAGCATTTTACAAAGATCAAAGAGGCTGTTTTATAGAAGCTCTGTGCAGAGCTGTGGCTTCATATTGTGCAATATGAGTTTTTTTTTACAGACAAACTATAAAATAAAATAACTATAAAATGAAAGAAACATTATGTGGCGGCGTATATTAACTTACAGCTTTACTGCAACGTTTGAAAAATATTTTATTGTTTGCTGCATTCACTTCGCAAACGGTGGGATTTGACCGACAAGCCACTCTCAATCTTGCATTCTCTCAGGTCAATTTTTTTTATTTCGGCATTATAGATCTATACAGTAACACCTTTCAACTTACTTTCAATTTAATACTGTCAACGATGCAATTTCTGTCAACTAACAACACCTATGCCAGTGCGGGCATACGAGGATGCCACGATGCGAGTGGCACTTCATAACTTACACGTTGAAGACTCAGGGACCAAATCACCACTTCCATTTGTGATTTGGTCACGAGTATATCGTTGCCTTTTTGCTGTGTAAGTTTTTTGTAGCTACCGATGATGAGAGCGTGGATGTGAAAATACGTATTTAGCAGTTGTTAAATATTTGTGTGGTGAGGGGTTTTAGCGAATTTGTGATAACGAGACCAGGTATATTATCATATATAATGCAAATAGTGGGTTCTTGATTATCAAATAATAATTTCTGTTTACGCGAGATGTATTGTTTGACAATCACGGGAGTCCGAAGGAGTAGCATACATCCCCAATCCATTGTAGCAGAACCTTACATAAAAAAAACGATTAAATATTTAAAGATAACGACCCACGAACATCATAACTGAAGGGTTTAATGCCTACTGAAAGTAGAAGATTTAGTAACAATGTGCCCAATTTAACAACTGAAGTTAGTCCAGTAACATCAAGCAAAAACATCATACCTGAAAGACCGTGGAGAAAGGAAGAAAATGCAACAGAAATAGTAGAATAGTCGGAAAAGATTAGGCAGCGACTAAAGAAAAGAAGAAGATCCAAGATAGGTGCAAAGAGAAGCAAAATAAAAAGATCAAAGGAGATCTCGTTATTATAAAGAAGCTAATGATGGCCGACAGAAGAGAGAAAATCTGTGCGAAATTTCTTAACGCTTATGAAGGACCGTATAAAATAAGCCAGATACTAAGTAATGGGGACACTTCTGAGCTAATAAATGAGGAAGGCAATTAAATCAGAAGACGCTTTTGTGTCTCAGCAATTTATCCCTAAATAAATAATACATAATAGGTTTAGTTAACAAATATTGAAAGAATCGTCTTGTTTAGAATACGTTAGTATAGTTAATATTAAGTTTTTGATAGGATTTAGAATTGTAATAGAATTTAAGTTGTGAATTAAAAAGAGATTGAAGTGATGGAATTAAATTTGTGACAATTATTTAATTCTCACAAATTGGGGGAAAATATGCAATGGTTTAATGGCCACAGCCATTTTAGTTGCATAACTAAATGAAGTAAAGATTCAAATAGGCACAGAATTAATATTTTGTTTATTGCGACATTAAAGTAATTGTTGTACACTAATAAATGCACACGATATGAATAACAGTAGCTATAATTTGAGTGATAGAGGTTAGCATTAGATTAAAGCAGTGTCGAAAGGGTTACGTTTAACTTATATTTCCATTAGAGGTGCTCGATATGGCAAACGCACCTGAATTTATGTGACTGGCAGATTTGATTTCGGTAACGTTAATATAAGATTGTGAATTTAATATAATACAGATATGTTTTGAGACGTACGAAAATTATATGAAGCGTTAAAAGTTAAATTTTATAAGGCCAGCAAAACGCTAACGCAGCTGAAAGATGAAAAGCGATGTAAAGGAAGCATAAAATGCAAAGAGCATCATAAGGCTACCTAAGTTAGAACAAAGAACAATGGTGCAATGTTAATAAAAACTTGTGAAAACAGTGCAATTAAAACGTGATTAAAAGCAGAGATTAAAGTTACAAAGTGCTATGATTCAAAAGCAGTTTAGTTTCTAAGTAAAATAATTGAATCAAAACTCACTTTCAAAACAATCAATGTATTAGTTGCTAAGTTACCTGATGTTCATTTTTGATTGTTGTTAATCCAAGCCATGAAAATTGAACTGTGTGCAAGTTTGGCTCACAGAATATTGTAAATGTTTGAATATAAAAGTTTTCTGTTGAAATCAACAAGTGGTTTTTAATTATCTTCAGTGTGAAGTCTATCTGTGTGTAAAAATGCATTGTGCTAAAATATCCCAGTGAAAAGAGATCTGTGCTGCAAGATTTGATCAAGGACATCGAGGCCACTTTTCATTGAATTGCGGGGCTGCAGGCCGCTGAAATTTGTATCCAGCGTCTAGAGGAGACCGTCCTTGCTCTTATGTCCAGAGAGCAGAAGCCAGGAATAATCCAGATTTATGTAATTGCCGTGGCGTCAGTGATGAAAATTGTATCCAGCGTAAGAAGCCCATCTTATAAGGTAAATTCCAACAGGAAAGCAAATCCGGAGGACCATTAGCTTTGGACTTCTTCAAGAATAGACAATTTACAAGGTCCAAAAAAAGTTTTCCAACCTCAGGGTCCTTCCAGAAGATTTTTATTACGGTAGCGTCTTTGATTTGCGGGTGGCGACAGATTTTTACACCAGAACCGGAAATTGAAACAGTTGCCAAGTCGGCGTCCTTTTGACGTCAGAAAAACAAGACAGATTAGCCGTATTTCGTCATAATTTGCATTGCATAATTACCTGACACGAAATTCGTTGATAGTTGGTATTTTGAGTTCAAATTACGCTAATTTGTGCGATCATTAATTTCTGTTTACGCTGTCAAGTTATAGGTTAAACTGTCAGATGGAAGAAAGTCGGGTATTTGCCATACTTGAATAACATTTATACTCAACAGTAAATGCTATACTGGTTATTAAAACTTAACCCTCGCAGATAAGAGTTTTCTCATGCCATAGCCGGAGCATTATTTGAATGAGTTGCCAATAAATAAAATACTAAAGGCAATAAACCATTTATTTTATATATATAATCTGTAACCCCTTATACCATTTACACAGTGTCGGGGTGCCGGACGCACCGAGCCGCTGAGGGTGTGTGCATTTTAAATTCGGCGGAGGTACTTTTTACAAATTATAATTACAAACATCTTTTTAATGAGCCCTGAGATTTCATAACTTTAGAAATTCTGATTAAACCTATTAATTGTATTTGTGATGATTATCCCTAATTATTTATTTAAATTGTCCCTTAAGGAGAGGGTCATTACAATATATGTAAGTTTATAACTAAAATATATAACCGCACTGGTGGCCTAGTGGTAAGAGTGACAGACTCGTAATCATGGCCATCAGTGGTCCCGGGTTCAAACCCCGAGGTAGGCACGAGTGTACGTGAAAAGACGTACAAAAATCAGGCCTTCTTAAAACTAACCAAGAACACCTGAGGGCGGGAGTAGATCAAAAGCTCCCGAAACAGTGGAAAAAGTCCGATAAAACATATCATAATAGACTACTGCCAAAAATTGCATCATTTAGAGAACAACATTTTTCGAATTATCACGTTAGTCCAGGTTGCTATCGACTATCCTAACTCAGGTAAGTGAAACTATTTAAAGTGCACAAAAAACCGACGCCACTAAGAAATTCACTAAATTCAATCTTTTAGGATAAACTTTTCTGACCTTTCCGACGCTTTTCCAATGGAAACTAGGGCTTAACTGCTGTCCCCGGCAGGGGAGGGGGGGCTCTTTCTTCGTTGGCTTGCAGATACAAGCCGCTAAATGTCCTGCAGAACGACTCCTGTAGCTCGACCGCTGCGAAAAACGCCTTCAATTCAGCCGTTGCCTCAACCTAGGGCTCCAACTGCTTTCCACGAACGTCAGTGCTTACCTCTAGCTCACAGGAGCACCAATTACACTGCTCGAAGCTCGTAAAAAATCTCGAAAAAACCACCCCCAACACTTGATGTACAAATCAAACACTTTTTAAACTTCTGCAGAGGTGCTACAAATCAATACTGTAATGACTTCCTTGTTATTTTGAATGGGACAGTCTGGATAAATTAAAATTCACCTTTGCCCCGACGCTGGGTGACATAAATTTGCGAAGGAACCCCTATCTGGTGCCTGTAAAGCTGTTTAAAATGAGCTGTAATAACTAACTGCACAAATAAAATGATTGAATGTCTATCTTTCTATTTTATTTAACTGCAATACCAATTACGCTAGCTCTCAGGAAACAAAAAACTTCTTATCTCATGGCTTGGCTTCATAAACGGACTATATTCTCAAATTTTAGGTTATTTGTCTCAACGTAGTTCGTTTGCTCGTTATTAGCAGATAAAATTCACAATATCGTAAATTGACAAATGAACACAAAATGGTTTTTGCGTACAGCGTGAAATTTAACGTTTAAAATTGTGAAATACAGAGAAAACGAGCCAGGTAAATTATTTAAATATTCCCGCTTGGCAACTATTAAAACATCGCCTTCGTTGTTTCTCAGGATGACGTCAAACTCGCCTTGATTGTTATTCTCAGGATGACGTAGAATGCACGCCAATCTTTCATTTGTTTATGAAGCTCGATTCTGGCCGATTTCGCCACAAAACCTGGTGACGCCGTTCGATTTTTGAAAACCACGAAGTAATTGAACTTTTGGAAAAACGCTAGGCCTCTTCCGCAAGGTTTAATCTTGGATTTAAGTCGTTTTCCCGAACGCTGACTCTCAATTTTTAGTTCTATCCTTCCTCGTGAAGTTCGCTTCGTTGCTGCTTCGGAGCTGGTAGTAGTGACGCTGCTGGAATATCACAGGTTGTAGCTGCTTCCCTGGGTGCAGGTGTTGACAGCGACGTTCTTGCAGACCTGGACGATGTCCCGAACGCTGACCTCTGGCTTCCGATGCTAATTTCGGTCGCAATCGAAAATCGTAATTTGCAGTTGGACGGCTCCCGAATCCTCGGAGATGAGATTTGTAAAACTGTAAATTTTTCGTTGCAGAAACTGCTGCAAACGTTAGCACAGGTACACTACCACATTGGCAATCAAATGAAACAATTTTTTGTTATAAAACACTCGTTTATTATCATAAACATCAATTAAATGTGCAGCACAAATTCGACCTTTCAAATTAATTTTATTCAATTGTTCTCCTTTTGTTAATGACAAAACAGCATCATGTTTCTAAATTACGGTGTTATTCTACTATTAATTGGAAATTAGGTTTGAAAATTTTTACCATAAATACATAAATTACAATCTAACATTTTCTTAAAATCTAAAATATTGTCGTTTTGCTTATAACTAATATTGTTCCATAACGGTGTACTCACAAACGTTTTTAATTTCACTGCTCTGCTTTTGCACTATGTTTTTAATTATTAAAGCACTGATTTTTGAGTTCCGCACTTTTCACGTCGCTTGCCTCTTTTTGTTGCCTCCATTCAGGAATTGGTCTTTGCAATTTTCTAGATTTTCCTTCACCTTGCTTTACCCTTCAGCTTGCTCACAATTTTCACAGTGCTTTGCTTTTGTTGATAACTACGCTCCTTTTATGCACGTAACAACCTTTTTGTGTCAATTACTTTCGTTTGGTCTGGCATTCCATGTGCACAATCCTATCATTTTAATTATATTACTTTATCCACAAGCCAAATGCAAACCCTCTGAAATATGCTTTGCCTTTGCGTGCCTTTATCCAACTAATTACTGTTTCTCGCATCTCATAATCAATGCATTTAATATTTTTATTTTTGTTTAAAATTATATAATTGCAATTTTCTCTAATATGAAATTCACAAGTTTGACTAGTATCTCCTTTTCCTCCTGTCTGTATCCACAAAGTGATATATTCATTCTGTATGCGTCTTCATATGTGCAACTACATTCTTTTTACGTGCCGTTTTGAATCCACAATTATAACAACTAGGTATATGATATTTCTTTTGTGTGAGTCTTCATATGTCTAACTAAACTTTTTTTTTCTGCAGTTCTATATTCACATTCAGAACAACTATAAGGTTTTTCTCCTGTATGAGACCGCATATGCCTAATTAAAGTATATTTTTGTACTGATCTGTAATGACAAATAGTACAAGAATAAGGCTTTTCTCCTGTGTGTCGCATCATATGTCTAATAAGATGGGCTTTCCGCCTTGTTTTATATTCACAACTAGCACAAAAATATTGTGTTTCTGTAGTTTTGTATTCACGTTTAAAATAATTATAATGTTTTTTTCCTCTATGAGTTCTCATATGTTTATTTAAACTACTTTTTACTGTAGTTTTATATTTAGATTCTGAACAACTATAGGGTTTCTCCCCTGTGTGAGAACGCATATGTTTAACTAAATCATGTTTTTGTGCTGCTTTGTAATGACAAACAAAGCAATGATATGGTTTTTCCCCTGTGTGGCACTTCAAATGCTGCACAAAGTGACTTTTAACTGCCGTTTTGTATTCACAAATAGAACAGCAATGTAGGTTTTCTCCTGTATGATACTTCATATGGAGACACAAATGATATTTACGCCCCGTTTTGAATTCACAAATGGAACAACGATACGGTTTTTCTCCCGTGTGACGCCTCATGTGTCTGATAAGATGGCTTTTCAACCCCGTCTTATATTCACAATCAGAACAGAAATGAAGGTTTTCTCCTGTATGAGACGTCATATGTACCTTTAAACTTTTTTTTCGAGCTGTTCGATATTCACAAACAGAACAACTATAAGGTTTTTCACCTGTATGGGTCCTCATATGTTCAACTAAATCACGCTTTTTTGCTGCATTGTATTGACACACAGAACAGCAGTAACGTTTCTGCCCCGAATGGCGTTTCAAATGTTGAACAAAATATTTTATATTTGCTGTCTTATATTCACAAATAGAACCAACCTGAAGGTTTTCTTCTGAATCGGAGCAAATGTGAGGCGTTTGTTTTACAAAATCTTCAATTTTTTCTTGTTTAACTTCCATCTTAGAACAGCCACTGCTATCCTTTGTATTTTCAATGACTTCCTGTTTGATATACAACTTCTCAACATTTGTGATCTCATCCATGTGTAGTGAATAGTGCGATGAAATTGCCGTTGAAAGTAAAAATTGTTATCAATGGTTTCTTAACTGAGGTAGCTTATTATTATTTAAAAGACAACTTGCAAAGCAGTTTGTCTTTTTTAGTTAATAGTAGACAGATATTAGAAGTCACACTCTGTAATGAAAGTGATTTGAGTTAACCTGTATTACCACAGCAAACATTCACATTGCAACCTTAAATATGAAGGCCTTTTAACAAAAGCACATCGGATCTTTGGCTAGTAATAACGACACGTTATACACAACACTAAATTAGTCAAAACCACTAAGTTGAAGTAAATCTTTTACTAACAATCAAAAATAAACCTTAGAGTTATACTACAGGTGCATTTGTTCTACTATGCATAGTTTTCCTCAAGAAGATTCTTCTGAACTTTGTAGCTACTTGGAAATTGTATAGTAAGCCGTAAAGTGATATTTTTAAATTTTTTTTCTTCAGGGATTTTGGTTTATAGCCATTTTCCCACTTATTTCTCTCCATTGTTGTCAGTTGCCTCACACTTTCCAATGTGCTGATTTGAATATTTGTATTGTGTTTGCTTTGTAATGATTAGAGAGCGGAAATTAGGTTTTTAGCAGTTTTGAGTTTTTTAGGCACACCACTTTTATAAACTCATTTCAATAAAAACTATGCATTTTAACGCCTATTTGATATCACCTAAAATACCTATTTGGAGTTTATATGACCTAACGCCCTATTTTTTGCATTTCGCTTTTATTTAAGGTTTTAACCTGCCTAAAATTAGTTTTTTCATTTTTTTAAGTAGGTATAGAAAAGTATTTAAATTTGCATTTACAGAATTAATATTAGCCTCATACATATGGAACACAATAAATTGATGTTTATATTTTCATCCTGAGTCTTCAACGTGTAAGTTATGAAGTGCCACTCGCATCGTGGCATCCTCGTATGCCCGCACTGGCATAGGTGTTGTTAGTTGACAGAAATTGCATCGTTGACAGTATTAAATTGAAAGTAAGTTGAAAGGTGTTACTGTATAGATCTATAATGCCGAAATAAAAAAAATCGACCTGAGAGAATCCAAGATTGAGTGGCTTGTCGGTCAAATCCCACCGTTTGCAAAGTGAATGCAGCAAACAATAAAATATTTTGCAAACGTTGCAGTAAAGCTGTAAGTTAATATACGCCGCCACATAATGTTTCTTTCATTTTATAGTTATTTTATTTTATAGTTTGTCTGTAAAAAAACTCATATTGCACAATATGAAGCCACAGCTCTGCACAGAGCTTCTATAAAACAGCCTCTTTGATCTTTGTAAAATGCTAAAAATTCTGTGAATTTTATTTTTCAATTTGTTTTAAATATTAAAATTATATTCAGTTAGAGGTGTATTATATATTTTATTTTATTTTACATTATAAAATAAATAACTTGTTTTTTAAAATTATACATTGGGGTTTGTTTATGTTGTACATTGCTTTTTATTTTTAAGGCTTAAATCAATTTAAGAATCTGACTTTACTTGATTCTAAATTATTTAAAAAATATATTAATTTTTTATCCTAAAATCGGCACCTATTTTGATATTTTTGCGACCTAATATGGATTTGTCTAACCTAAAATAATCACCTATTTTTTGTTTTTTGCAACCTAAATATCCGCTCTCTGGTAATGATACATTCTTTTACTGTATTATCCAATGTTCCTTCTTTGCTCATTACTAAACTTAGTTACTGTATTTTGCAAATTTTCATAGCTATCACTTTATTATATTTTGGTTAAATTATTATTCCTTCTAGCCGGCAGTACGGCTGAGTGGTGTTGCATATCTCACGGCACTTGTAAAAGTTAAGCTCCAGCCTGCTTGGTCAGTACTTAGATGGGTGAATATCTGTAGAGCGGGCGTAGTGTTCTAGCTTAGACAGGTTCCACTACCTCAAGTACCTCCGCCGAATTTAAAAATGCACATAGGTACCTTCAACGGCTCGGTGTGCCCGACACTATGTAAACGGTATAAGGGGTTACAGATTATGTATGTGTATATGTAGTATTCCTTCTAGATCGTTTATACGAGTACAATATGTTCCACATAAGAGTGTAACATTTTTATATCGTTTTTAGTTTTTATCCGACTTGAACCAAATCTTCCTGAAGGATAGAACACATTATGGTTTACTTGTGGCCAAAAATCCATTCGGCTCCTTTAAATGTAGAGTTACCTGCAATACCAAAATAAATGAAAACGTTAGTAAATTACAAAAAAAAATATTTCGCCGAACTAGAGGAGAAATTATCCCGGTCCTGACCTGATCCGCGGCTCTCGAGAAAACCTCGAATCAGATTCCCGAAGAATAAACCATTAGCTAACCCGTCCCGCTATCTAAGGTTATTATATCCGTCCTGTGGAAAAATTTACTTTAGGTAAATAACCAACATCTTCCCCGTAATTTTATAATTTCAAACAGCGTGAACCTAAGGATCGGAATTCCGCTGTTCTAGCAAATTCAGTCACGAAACCTCTCCATAATTTTGTCTTCTTAACCAGCCTGGCCCTGATAATCGGGAGTCCTGCCACTGCTTAATTTAAAAGGCAGTGGGGATGAGGACCTGAGAATCGGAGCCTAATTGCTCTAGCTAATTCCGAACAACAAATCTTCCCCATAATTTTCTAGCTGAAGTTTCGAAGAAACTGAATCACGTCGTATAATTACCCTGGACGAGCAGATCCAACAGTAATTTTCACAGCCCGGCCGCACCTAAACCCCTTGCCGAACGGAGAATGCATTTTGTGGTCATTCATCCTTGGCACGCGAGGTCCTTCCGCTATCAAAAGAGATAACCTTGCACCGCCCACCGTCATCAAGGAACCGCACACTTGGGACCATTTCGCCTTCGAGGGAAAGTAATTCAAGGTGTACTGCCAACAACCGCCAATCACCCTTGAAAGTTCCAGCGACTGTTAAACAGTGGAGCATTGAGCCCGGCCCTGCCATTTGGGTGGCCTAGCCCCAAGTGGCACCGAATCAGATTTTATTTTGTAACTAATTTACATGCTAATTTATTTTATTTTTATCCTTAACGTTTGAAATGTATATAGTGCTGAATAAAAGTAATTTCTGTTAAACTGTAATCATTAAATCAGTCAAGGTATAAATATAAAGCGGACCTGGCCCATTCAGAGCTACCATTTATAAGGGCAAAATTAATGAATGCTATTATTGAATAAATACACAAGGCAGCGTTGCAAAGGAACTTACAGTGTAAATTTTTGCAAGAATCAAGTAGTAGTCTTTGTTGCCTCTGTAGTTTTCCTTTTCCGGGACACATTCTTGAATTTATGTTCAATTCTAGAAAGTCTTGAATTAACTTGCTGCAACATTAATTGCTTTTTTTCATACTGGGTCAATTTTAAATTTTTTATTTGGTTTCTGTGTTTCTTGTAACTAATAATCGTGGTAGGTTCTACTATTATTTTATACTTTTTTATTATTGCACCACTCATCAATTTCCCTGCAATTTGAACATGTAAAACTTCACAAAAAATAAGACTTTTTATAGTAGCGGTTACAACAACACCTTTCGTCATTTTATTGACTCTGATTAGTGGCCACCAACTTTTCGCATAATGTTTCGTTTGGTTTCTATAATTTTTTTTCTGTATCTTTCAACTTTCTTCTGTAAATCGCCAATTTTTGGTTCAGTCTGCTTAAGTTTTCTGTAACATGTTGCTCTGTCGCGCTTAATCTTTTTTCGACATGCAGTTTTCTGCTTGTTGAATTACGTCTTGATCAGAGTCAGTTTCTGGTGGAGAATTTTCTGTCAAGTAGCTTTTAACTAGCTCATTTTGCTTTATACTACGTCTGTATTTTCGACTCGCTTCAGTCCATTTTTTCTTACTTTTCTCTATTGCTGATTTGTTGGATACCTTCTACTACACCTTTTTCTTTTACTTCGGGGGTTGATTAGCGATGATGTCTTTGCCTGATTGGGATTCCACTTTCTTATTTCTCTTTCTGGTGTCGAATTTATTATTAGAAATTGCTTCTTCATCTGGATGGTCTCTTTCGGGTTTACAAATTGTATCTAAATATTCTCTATTTTCTGCTGTACTTTTGATTTTCTTATTCACTTCTGCCTTCTCCAAAGACAGTTCCTTGTATCTTTTAAGTTTGCTTTTCAAATTACTTAACGTTTCCCAAACTATTTTATCATAGCTGATAAAAACAGACCATCAACATTTCACTTACCTTCAGTAATATATGTTTTATATATAAAGTGTTATTTCCGTAACAATGCATCATTTCGGTAACAACTGTGTAAAATAATTAGCGTCGCCGCAATGACGAAGCCGACTTTAAAGACGACCTATTCCCTTGGCGGTTGTCATTAAGGTCACTAAAAACATAGGTAGCGCCATTCCATTCCAAGATTTTGTTTTCCCAAATTAAAAAGGACAGAACATTGTAATAAAGTGAGAGTGAGACACTAATGACAGGAACCTCAAATTAAAAGAGACAAAAGATATATTTTTGCACAATGGGCTGTAACTTTTAACAAAGATATGATTTAGTAACCTTAGTTGTCATGGCCAAAAAATGTTTGAGGTTATGTGCCGGAACATCAATAAACTGTGGCTCAATTATTTAAAAACTGTCTGAAATGATAAGAGTACGGGTGTAATAGGCAGACTTTCTTCTTGTATTTTACTAAAATTTAAAAAATAAGAAAAACTTACGTGTTTTCTGATGATACATAGGCATTGTCGTACTTTTTTGCGCATGCTCACGTTCTTCCAAGGCTACTAACAAAGGTTGGCTCACTAAATATGTTCTTTTACAGAAAAGACGTGACAAGCTTGGGACAATATTGTTTACAAAATTTCAAAGTAAAGACAAACCATAATAAAAAAAAGATTTTCTTTTGATTTCCAAGGGTTTTGAGGTAGAAAACAAAACTTTAAAACTAACTATTTTCAAAAAGTTTGGCAACAAACACTGCAAACAGCTTAAAAATCGTGGTATGGGACAGTTACCGAAATGACGTTTTCCAACTTTGCAATCAGAAATTTACTATTGATGTTTATTAAATATCATGTCAAAAATTTTAAATCAATAAAAGAGAAGTCTGGTAATGATTTGAAAGTATTTGTCAATAGATTATTGTTCGGTTATGTGAAATTTACTCATTAGTTCATCTACCAGTACTAAATTATTTGCAACAGGGAATAGGAATTAGGAATACCAGGAAATATTAATATTTTTGCATTTTGTTGATTAGATTGGTACTCAACAATTACAGAAATTATTGGCTTTTTAAAGCTATGTTTTTTTAATATTAAAACATGACATTTTTTTATGATCAACCTTTATTAGTAAAAACTTTCTGAGCATTAAGTTTTACATTATACCTGGTATCTAAGGAAACATACAGGTACACTACCAAACTGGATAGTTTGTAGCTGTCAATGAGACTGGAATACTTCAAAAAGAAAATATTGTAAAGGTTTATGACAGCACCACGTTGCGCTTACCATATTATGTTTGTAATGGTTTGATCTGTGTTGTAATATTATAATGAAGATGATAAAATAAATAGTAATTACCACTACCTGCAAATATTCTTTTATTTAGGTCAAATTTCGACTGACTAAAAATACTTACTGGGTTCGTTAATTATTTATAAAGTAAACAGTATTCTGCCCTTTATTATACTTCATCCATTTGCAATTTAATCTTACAGAGGCTAGCTCGGTAGGCAACATGACTCATATCTCAAAGCTGGGTTCCCTGATACGTTAATATTAAACTCGTGTGATACGCCACTGAAATATAAATTTAACTCGAGCGCGCAGAGGCTATTTCTTTCAAACTCCTAGCACAAATCGGTTTATTTTGGTTAGTGTTTCGTTTTTGTAATTTAAACTAATAAAAGGTGTTTTATGAGCGATTTATCAAGTAAATTTTGAATTATCGCTCTCTTAGCGTCACTGATTCTCACTTGTTTGCAGGCGAAAACCTCCACTTCGTTGTTACAACATTAAATTGTTTTTTTGGAGCGTCGCTATGGGATCAACATAACCTCAAACTTTATTATGGCAATTACTGGATATTTGATTTTTGATGGATGCTAAACATTGCCTGGGTCTCCTTCATAAAGGTTTGCTCTAATAGTCATGCGAATTTCCGGTTGCTAACAAAGTTATTTTGGTTGAAAGACTAACCTGACTTCTTTGCAAGGCTGCGGTAGCTCATTCGGACTGCAGCTCCTGGTGATATCTGCCGGATGCGGGGTCCTGCAGCGCTGCTGGCGTTGTGGGGGCCTCCTATAAGCTGTGCTGGTATGCTGCTGCTAAAAACTTGGGCTCAGGAACTCAAAATGTGCCCTAACTGATGTTCGGGAACTGCGTTGGCTTCCCCGATGTCCTCGGGATGTGGTCACGATGAAAAATTATTTTTGGTGAGGAAAAATGTTCCCCACATTCTCACAGGTGCACTAACAATTTCTTGACACAATGGTGTACTTTTTATTAATATTATTAATGATTTACTAGGTAAAAACTGTAATTTTTGGAGAGCACATAAACTGCATGTCATTAATAATTTTTATTCAATTGTCTCTCCTCCTTTTTCTGGTCGTTAATAACAATTGCCTATCTAAGTTATACAAAACGGAAATTGACCAAATACAATACAATAACTTCTTACACTAATATTTCTTATAACTAAAATGTTTTTCAAAAATACTATCTCTAAATTATTGTCCTTTCAATTCGGTTTTAAATTGTCTCAGCGCCACTACACTTTGCTTTATGTAAATTGTCCTTATCACTCACGTAATTACACTGACTTGTTTGTTCAATCACCAATTTTGTTTCACATCCTGCTGTGTCCATTTCTTGTAATTTTCTTAACTGTTCGCTTTTCTCCAAATTTTCGAATATTGCTGTCCCATAATTATAATTGCCCTGTTCTGTTTGGTTTATGCTCGTTGCAACGTATTATCACAATACTGCTTCTATTACCTTTATTTAAAATGCTCATAAACATATCCTATTTAATAATTCTGACATCTACGCTTCATATAACACGCACATATTATAAACCTTTCTGTAACAGTTCTATTTATTTTGGTTCGGCTTTAATTTTGCACAAACCTCTTAATTTTGGCTAATTTAGAATTATCGATTCCAATCTATCAAAAACGAGCTCTGCCCTTTGCCTTTTCTATTAAATTCAATTCATTACTACCAGCATTTCTTTAAAAATGTAATTACGGATTGAAATTTACGTTCAATCTTGCAGTTGCATGAACTACCCCAACTCTGTGCTATCTGACTTGCTTTATTTATTTGTTGTGCTGCAAGCAGGGTTGAGTAGCGGGCTCAACACCATCTCAATATATCTAAACATAAACTTTATAAACATGAATTTATTGTAAAAACACACAATGTATGCAATTACATCTTTTGTATATTATCATAGGCGAGTAAATATCTAGACGTCTGACCCATGTATTCATTTTATGGGGTAGTGTGGGAGCCGTTCTGACGACGGCGCCACCGTCGGCCACAATGTCGTAACAATCACCGCACTACGTCCTGTCAGCATTATTAACTGAGTGAGAACTCAAGCACTTAGGCATGTTCTTTCTCACTGCAAAATTAAAGCTGACATTGACATTGAAATCGTTTAGGTCACAAACGTTGCTAACAGTTAGTGGATTCGAACATATTCAAATTAAACTTTCCTAGTGTATTATAAACTTTCTTTTAAATAGTATTATTTAAACATGCGTCCCCCGGGAAATAAGTGTTCTTACAAAAATTGTGAGAAAAGCCAACGAAACGATCCAGGTCTCCACATGTTTTACTTTCCTTTAAAAGATGAAGAAAGATGCAAGCAGTGGGTTTTAAATTCCGGAGGTAAATATAATTAAATCTGTTTACTATGCAAAATCTTTATCAAGATGATCTAACGAATAAGCAACAACCATCAAGAGCGTATGCATCTTTAAGTGTGGGTTAATGCCTTATAGATTAAATCATTTAAATGTACCTACCTACTATTGTTTGTGCAATTATAAATAAACTGTGTTAATAAAATTACCTACGCTTGCAAATTTCTTTTTTCTTTCTACACCTAATAGTACCATAATAACACCTTATTCTTATCGTCTATGTTAGGGTTAAAGCGGTAGCCCAGTAGGGGCCTTTCTACCTGCTTGAGCGTTAAGATGGACCAGGTAAATTATGTAGAAAATCTGCGTACTGAAAGTGTATTTGGTCAACTGCAAGTAGTATTGGAAATAAGTGACAATGCCATCTTTCGCAAGGCTCCCACCGGGTTTAGATTGAATTCACTTTGTCATATACTCGAGACGTCTAGATATTTATTCGCGTATGATATTATTTAAAGTTACTAAGTAAAAACAAAATAAGTAAACTAAACATTTAGCTAGCATAAATATCAGAAGTGGTATTTTATGATATAGCTAGCAAAATCAAAAATTTAACCCGTGTTAAGGCTTGCAGGAACAAACTTTCACAACATGGCTGTTAAGTCTTGAGAATAAAAACCATATTTCAATACCTAGTCTTTTTTCCTGTGTATTAACAAGCATCAACAGTATTAGTTGTTGAAGGGTTTCATTTATATACCTAACTGTTAAGCGTGTTTGTTTTTTTATAAGACCTCGTATGTGCAAATAAAACAATTTTTATTGAATCTTCTATTTATATTGATAATGAGAACAGAAAGTCTTTTCAGCAGTATGAGACAATATAAAATGTCCTAAAACTTTTGTTATCGCATAGGCAGTCATATTGGTTCTAAATTTATGAATACAACCATGTTATAATTACTTAAATGTCAATTTTGAGTATGAATTAGCAACTAATTTCAGTGTCCACTTAATAACAAAAGTCTTGGGACACACATTACGTAGAACGAACCTATATCTTTCTGAAGTTTTAAATTCACATCCAAAGTAGCTGTAAAGTATTTCTCCCATGTATGACCGCTTGCGTCTAACTAAATTACTTTTACTTGTTCTGTTACAACAGCAGACATTTTATCCTGTATGAGACCTCATATGCTTATGCAAGCACCTACTATTTGGTGCTTTGAATTCACATTTGGAACAACGATACGGTTTTTCTCCGGAATGAGACCTCATATGTACAACTACACTGTATTTTCTTGCAGCTTTGTATTCACACTCAGAATAACTATAAGGCTTTTCTCCTGTATGAGTCCTCATATGTATGACTAGCTCACGTCTTTCTGCAGTTTTGACATCACACTCCGAGCAGCTATATGGTTTCTCTTTCATATGAGTGCGGCTGTGTTTAATTAAATTACTGTTACTTATTGTTCTGTATTGACACAGAGAACAGCCATACGGTTTTTCGCCAGAATGAGACCTCATATGTAGGACTAGACTAGGTTTAGTAGCAGTTTTATATTCACACTCACTACAATTATAAGGTTTTTCACCTGTATGAGTTCTCATATGCATAACTAAACTGTAATTTGTTCCACTTTTATATTCACAATCGGAACAGCTATAAGGTTTCTCTCGTGTATGAGTTCTCATATGTACAACTAAATGACCTTTTTGTATGGCTTTATATTCACACTCGGGACAATTATAAGGTTTTTCTCCAGTATGAGTTCTCATATGTACGACTAAATGACCTTGTTGTATAGTCTTATATTCACACTCCGAACAACTATACATATTAGCTTTGTATTCATAATCAGAATTCCTATAAGCTATTTTAATTTGTAACTCTTTCTGTTTGATAGTTATTGTAGAATTTGTACTGAAATCCTTATCATCTTCCATAACTTCTTCCTTGATAGGCAATTTATCAGTAACTGCATTACTAACCGTGTCCAATGATGTGTGCGATGACATTTCAGTTAGATTCCAAATACTACCTTCTGTGGTTTCTGGTTTAGTATTCATTATTGCTATTTAATCTCTGCTCAAACATTTACTTTTTTATCAGTTATCAAACGTTAAAAGTTACCATTTCTGTAACACATAAAAGCTATCATATTCAGTTAATAAATTAGCGAGGAAAATATAAATACCTTTATACTTGCAACTGTAAATGTTATTATGCCTTCCACAAAAGGTATATCGAAGAATTATTGCTACACAATACACAATTTTACAGTTCTTGAACCACAAAAGTGAGGTTAACAATTAATATTTTGGCAATGTAAATGACCTTGAACATTCAATTGTTGAACGCACGCGCAAAAGTCCTTCTTTGTGATATTCTACAGCTACACGAATTCCTCTAAAGCCTGGATGACACGACGCTAAATTTTATACAAAATTTTATTGTAAATTTTCAAATAAATTCAATATTCTTTTTTCAAAAACACAATTTCCTGTTTGCAACGCGTGCTAAATTTGATGACGGAAACAGTACCCAGTATTGTTTTGTGCAGTACCCTCTAGACTCTCTAGAGGGTATTGGTTGCAGTATACGTTGGTTTTCATGTTATTCGTCGTTTGTTAGCTATTTTCTGAGGTTGGGTTAGAGCATTTATCTTAGATAGGAGCGCCTACAGTGCCTTTATATGAGACAGTGGCGACAATACAACTAAACCATGCCCCCGTCGCCATACTCAGGCAAATTTGTAACGGGTGTTCATTTAAATTCGTAATCAGAGTCGCCTGTGATACGTGTTTTACGTTTGGCAGTACTGAAAACATTCGAGATTTGCAGGTTAAAATTTGCGTCAGTCTGTGTCAAATAACAAACAAAACCTAACCTAATAACCTCGAATTTGACATAGACTGACAATATACTTAAGTACTGCCAAAAGTATAACACGTACTACAGGCGATTTAGCCTAGAAACGGCCGCTAAAACCACGTGATCTAGGGAGCCAATCAAAAATAGGACACCCCGTTGTCGCCACTGTCTATATAAAGGCACTGTAGGAGCGCCAACATTAAACACGTGGTTAAACAATGCTAATAAAATGCAGGTTATGTTTGTGTTTACATTCCGCGTCATGCCCTGCAGTTTAGTCTCATTACGATACTTCTGCGCATTTTTACACGCATATTTACCAGAAAATTTAGAAGAAGTTCTAAATAATTTACATGAAAATTTAGCGCAAAATTTAGCAGATAATTTTTTGTATGCAACGGTGCTTAATATTTTTATGAAAATTTACAAGTAAATTTTGCATAAAATTTAGCGTCGTGTCATACAGACTTAAGCATCCCTTGTGTCTTCAGGGCGTCTAGTTGTCTTTTCGACTCACTTTATAAAGTATTTTCTGACGCTTTGTAACCCTAGGATGCATAAACCGGATCTCTCAGTCCAAAAGCAATATTTGGTTGCTTGTAGTTTGGTTACAATGTTCTCAATTTGATTTAGCATTTTAACATCCCCAATACACCTCAACTGTTATCTTTTATATTTAACACGTCTCAACTTGTTATTGCCAGTTTAGCTTTTCATAGCTTGTGAGACAATTTATTGAAGCATGGGAGTATCCCGTGTTTATGTAAGTTGACATCTGCACGGTTTCCGAATGTACGTACACGTACAGTATACTGTATTATTCAGTAGAAATAAGGTCTTTGCCCAGTGAACTTGAATTGCATGTGCGATAATGTCATAAAAGGAGAACAGGAAAAGTGTAATGTATGGTAAAGAAGGGTACCAAAAAACGCTGCAGCGATGGGCGGATGAGTGTGATCGTCTGCCTTATGGAGGAAGCTATATTTCCAAAGTAGAAAATAATGACACAGGTGACAATAATTTTGAACCGACTTCTGAATATTCTGGATCCAGTAGTGATGACGGTGACAAAAATTCTAAAAATCCGCCTTCTACATCTGCTGTTTTTATACTGCACTGCACCATATTTGTATAACAGGGAACTACAACGACCTGTACGGCGTTAATACACTGCCCGTGAACACCAGGTATCTTGTAATGTTTGTGTTTCACGAATATTCTTGCAGACCGCAAATTGTAAACAAACAGCCATATTTGCCGGCCTAACTATAGTCTATCGCAAAGATGGCGTTCCGGGTGCGGAAAAGGAGTTTTTAGTATATTAATGTAAAATAAAGCCTTATTTTCTATAAATAGCTAACAATATTATACGGTTGTTTTATAAATTGTGTTTTCCTGACCTTATACATTTGACATTGAATGAACATTTCTCCAATTCACTTTACACGGGGTAAAAATTAACAAAACTGTTTGAGCTTTTCCCAAAATTACTGGATGTCATAACTTTCCAGAATAATATACCAGCACTAAAATTTATAAGCTAAAGGTCGAAAGGAATAGTCCTGATGCAAGACCGTGTGATTTTTTTGTTCGTAAGCTTAACAAACGTGGTATCTGCAACAGATAACAGGCGGACGACGAGGTTAAAGCTGTAGTACATTAATGCATTAAATAGAAACTGAAAGAATTCTTCATCAAGGGTATGAGAAAATGCGCGTTACGTTAGAAGAAATAAATAGTACGAAACGGCGGTTAGGTTGAAAAGTAATGCTGTATCTTAAAGGTTACATTTGTTTCAGTACATTCTTTTTAGTTTCTAAATTTATCTCCATTAGAAGAGACGGAGGCGTTACTTATCGGTTCAACCTCATATTAACTAATTAAAACAGTGCACTACAAACATTATTTCCATATAATAAACAAAGGAATGTCCAAAAACTCTTCTTCCTCAAGTATGTACTCTTGGGAGAAGAGTGTTATCGATCATTGTCCGAGATACCATTCTTTCGAATAGTTGAGTCGATGTAAACCCGTAAGGTTTTTAGCCAAGATATGCGACTTCGGCTTATGCTGTCTGATACATTCCTTTGCTTAGAACTTCTTTACCTTACACGTCGCCTTAGTTTCCTAGAATAGTACCCATCTTATGAATTTTCCTTTAATAAAACGATTGTCATACTTAGTTACATCAGAGTGAGGTGGATAGCTCTGGAACCTTCACCCATCACTTTGCCTTGATTTAAAGACCAATTCCACTCTCAAGACCAAGCCTACTCATCGCGCAGCCTTGATTTCAAGGTCATCCTTCAGTTTTAAGACCAAGACATCTTGCCCCCCCCCCTTGCCTTGAGTTCAAGGTTGCTGGCTAGAACCTCCCCCACCACTTAGCCGTGATCCCAAGGTCAGAGTTTAAAATCTCACCCCATTACCTAGCTTTCAGCTCAAGTTCAAGGCTTTAGACCACTCGGCCAACCTCAATAAGTTTAATGAAAGAGCTTTATTTTCGGCAAAGCATAAATACGTAATACAGAGAGATACACAAACAAAGAATCTTCATATTCCGGGAGGATCCGGTCCATGGTGTCCTCCAGCTCCGAGATTATACACGAGTCAAACACTTTACCAGCAGATACCTCCTCTTTCGTACTTGAAGTCCCGCATAAACCGACCCCTGGAACCGAAGAAGCAGCTGCTCATCGTCCATCTGCAGAGAATATTCGGGCACTAGAATAAATAATTAGTATAGTACCAACATATTAAAAACTACGTCACACACGCAGGCACGCAAAGAATGATAATAATTAGTTCCCAAATGAAACACTTGCACTTATTAAATGCGCCGGTACAAACTACGTTTGTCAGCGGCCCAATATGGAATGCCCCCGATTCTCAAAAAAGATCCATTCGAGCCTACACCCGGCTAAGCCAAACAATAACAGAAAGTAACATAACTGGCATTCTATGAAGCGAAGTAAAAAGGTATTAAATCAGAGGTATTCCCAGAAACAGCAGGCGCCAGTTCTCCGAGATATAGTGACGACAAGACGGCAACATGTAGAATCATGAAATTTTTGAATGTTAAAAAATTTTCTTCAGTAAAGTTTCTTACTCGTACTCGTATTATTTTTACAATGATAAATAATATAATATTTATAACTACCTGAAATTATTCTTCGACGTTTCCTGCTCTAATATGTCATTCACCCGATGATGTCCTCCAGGGCATTTTCGGGCACTTAGTTCTGCAGTTGCGCGTAACGTTTGCGTGAAAGTCAGTCAGCTCAGAGAATGTTAACTACGAAAGTATTAGGTCTGTGGCACAATTTTAAGTCAGAAGTCCCACATAATATATAATTTGGAACATCATGAAAAACACATCAGAATCTTCTAGTTTCTGCGAGCACTACACAAAATACACTGAAGTAAATACAGTAGAAAATAGGAACAGCACTGGGCAGCTGGCAGGCAAGGTCATCGATACGACGCGACGCCCTCATTTCAGCACCTACCAAGTTGGGTTGTTATTTAGCAATTTGTAATTGTTTAGCAGTAATTTAAAGTAGCAAATGTTGATCCTTAAAGACACACGCTCTAAATTGCTAAAAAAATAACAGAACCTGCTATTAATAATAATTATTTTAAATAAGTAGTAACAGAAACTTGCATTATAACATTTGCCAAACTTGAGCTGCATAAGTATTCTAGTTATGTCACAGGAGTTGCAAGCGAGAAAAACGAAAAACCTTAAAATACCAGCTTTTCAATAAAACTTGCATTTTTGGTTCCATTCACAACCATTATTTTGGCTTTGTCCGTGTTTACTTCCATTTCCATTTAGTCTATTTCGTTTGTCCAAATGCCGAGATTTTTCTGTAGCTTATTTTCATTGTCTACCACTAGGATAATGTCGTCAGCGTATAGAAAGGATTCTATCCAAACAGGTCTCATGTTATAATATCCTATTAGTGTTTCTGTTGTCCTATCTTTGGTATTTTTCAGTATCTGATCCATACAAATTATAAATAATAGAGGGCTTAGCGAGTCACCTTGTTTAATTCCTTTTTTTCATCTCAAATTTTGGGGAGTTTTGGCTCATTAGTTGTACCTTTCCATGAATTTGGCTATACAGTGTGTCCAAGATAAGGGGAGCCAGTATGAGGATCTCGGTAATTGTAAGAGATACAAATTTGGTTAAATAGGAAGAAAGTTGCGCAATTAAAGGACTAACATAATGACGCCTAGAAATCCTTGATATGATTTTTCGTTTTTGAATTATCTCAAAAAAACCGAATTTTTTGCTTTTCTATTTTTTTTCTGGCGTTAGTATTAAAGTTAGAGAGAAACTGATTAAACTTTTTTATAGCAACTTTTAGTGGACTTAATGATTACGTTATCAATTTTTATTATTCGTTCTGTCTATCTTTTGTTCATTTATTTGTTTTTTATTGTTAATAGTTATTGGTTGGCTATTAAATTAATGTATCAGAATTATGACACGGAATCTAAAAACGCCTAACTCACTGTATGAACTTATTTTTACAAAATTATGAGAAATGCAGATCCATATCTTAAAAAATTTGCTGATGATGCTCAAAAAAAGCTCTAAACGTAATTAAACTATAATAAGTGGTACATTGTTGAATTTAGAATAAAAAGAGCTTTACAAATTTAGCATAAAAAAACCAGGGCCGTATTTAAAAAAATGAAGTTGATGATGGTTTCTCGAAGACGAAACGTCGGATAAAAAATTTGATAACGCAATTATTAAGTCAACTAAAAGTTGTTATAAAGAAGTTTAATTGGTTTCGCTCTAACTTTAATATTAACGCCAGAAAAAAATAAAATAGAAAATGCAAAAATTCGGTTTTCTTGAAATAATTCAAAAACGAAAAATCATATCAGGAACTTCTAGGCGTCATTTAAGTCCTTTAATAGCGCAACTTTCATCCCATTTAACCAAATTTGTATGTCTTACAATTGCCGAGATCCCCATACTGGCCCTACCGGTCTAGGACATTTGGGCGCGGCCGTCTGGGCGCGGCCGTAGGGGCGCTGGGACACTTGGGCGCGAGACACTTGGGCGCGAGACACTTGGGCGCGAGACACTTGGGCGCGAGACACTTGGGCGCGAGACACTTGGGCGCGAGAAAGGGTCAACATTGAGATTGAGGAACACATTAAGTGTGAATAATTTCAATTTGGCATAAATAAACAAACATTTATTAAATCATTATTTATCCTGAGAAGTTAATGTAATTAATCAAACAATATTAAAAGAATAATCCAATTATTTATTGAAACCGTTATGAGATTAATTTTAAATAAGGTGGTAGTATGTACCTATATTAGATAAATTTTGAAATAAATCCGAATAAAAATAAAGAAGGTAGAATATTAGATTAGTTTTGAAATAATTCTGAATACATAAAAAAGGCAGTACCTATGGTAGATATGAAATAATAATTCTGAATTGTAATAAAGATGGAAATAGATTATATATAGGTGTTGAAAATAATTTTAAATAAAAATTCATTTATTGTGCTGGTAAATGAATAATGCTGTGCTATATTTAATCGATTGATGGTTCTAATGTTTAATATGATTCTAATATGTGTTCTGTTTTGACCGAAACTAGTCGACTTCGAGTTTTGTTTATAATGATAATACTTAACAATAAACCTTAAATTTTAAAGTAATCAATTATTTTCGTTATGTTATAAACCGACTAACTGAAGATAAAAGCAGAAATAAGAATAATAATAAATAATCATATAAAAAGATTAATTTTAATAATCAAAATCTATTTTTGACATTTTTACCATTATAATACATATTATTCTTAAAGTAAATATATACAATATTTTTAAATATAAACAAGAAGTATCCACGCACTTATTT
Source organism: Agriotes lineatus (assembly GCA_940337035.1). Lineage (NCBI taxonomy): Eukaryota > Metazoa > Arthropoda > Insecta > Coleoptera > Elateridae > Agriotes > Agriotes lineatus. The sequence goes on from CALNHX010000811.1 coordinate 94,879, forward strand.
CATAATTGTACAAAATGCCTCTTAAAAATTCTAGAATGTCCCTATTGTTTACGCCGTCTACATGATTATATTGATTATTATAATCTTTAACCAAATTTTTTATTTTCTATCAGACTGGATAAATTTTTGTTTTTTTTTTCAGTGGGTTCATTTCCCGCAAGTAACTGTTCATAAGCAACATCTCCCCTTCGTTGAATAGTTTTCAGGCTGTCGACGAATCTCCAAATGGTTGGATGGTTCATCAGTAGCCCTGTTTGTACCCAATCTCTATTCATTTATTCTTTGTTACTTATTATTTTAATGTAATAAATCTCCGCAAAAGATTTGCTAGTATTCACCGGAAAGTTAAAATTTTTAACTTGCTTTAACAATATTCTAATTTTTGACAATTAATATTTCTATACTAAATTTTTGCCTCCCACCACCTCCTTGGACGTGCTTTAGGTAATTTTCGTTATTTAAAATAAATTTTCAGACATATGAATAGTAAAGCTAGCTAATACTAATATACGTTAATTAATTTCCTCGCGCCCAAATGTCTTGCGCCCAAGTGGCTCTGCGCCCAAGTGTCTTCGCGCCCAAACGGCCGCGCCCAAACGGCCGCGCCCAAATGTCCGGCTTCGTGGCCCTACTTATCTTGGACACACTGTATATGCTTTTGGTTATATTTGAGTTTTGTTGATACTCCTATTAATTCTTCTAAGATTTTCCCAGATAAATTTCATCTTAACAGAGTCAAATACCGATTTTAGGTCTATGAATGCAAAGTGGATTGTCGTTCCTGTATTCATTGCCATTTCTAGTATTTTCCTTATTACATGGACATGATTTGCAGTTTGTTTTTCTTACCAAAATTCTCCTAGTTCATCTTCCATTTTATCTAGTATTTCCGTTCGTAATTTGATTTCTATTATCTTTGTGTAGGTCTTAAACGCCACTGAGGACAGGCAGATTGCTCTGTAGTTCTCGCAGTTATTCATTGTCCCTTTCTAATGTAAGGGTAGTATGTGGTTCATCTTCCAGCTTTCTGGTATTTCATTTTTCCTCCACACCATCTTGAATATTTCGTATTACCATTGAGCTACTGCCTCTCCTCCATCTTTGTCGGGGCCTCCTGATTTCCCAGTTTTTATTTTCGTGATGGCTTTTTTGACTTCCTTGTAGTTTATTTTTTCTTCATTTTGCTTATAACTTTGTTTCTTCATATTTATTTGTAAATCTTCTTCTTTTTTTGTCGCTTTCAAATTTTTGTATGTAGTATTCTGCCCATGTCCTCAGTATATTTTGAGCATTCGTTTGGAAGTCTTCCTTTTTATCCTTGATGCATTTATTTCCTGGTTTCTTTTCCCTTTTAATGACTTGATTAGACTCCAGAATCTTCTATTGTGGTTTAGATATAGATTCTCTAGTTCTTTGCCAAAAAGTTGCCAACTTTTATTTTTTGCTTCTCGTTCTTCGTTTTTGGTTTAATTTTCTTGTTTTATATATTTATTATGGTATTGATTTTTGAATATAATATATTTACTTCATGCTTTCTTCTTTTTATTAATTTTTTCTTTTACTTTAGTATTCTACCATCGTGTTCTTTGTCTATCTTGATTTATAGTGGTTGCGCCACAGATTTCTATTGTTTTTCATATTAGAGTATCTGAGGATATCTCATTTTTGATTTAGAGTGGTTTCAGTATCTATATTTTGTACGTCTAACTCCTGTTTTATTTCTTTTTCTGAATTTTTTTGTAATTCGTGGTTTCTTAGTTTTTTATTTTAATTCTGCAATATTTCTTCCTTTCTTCTTGTATATGCCAGTGTTGATCTATTTTTTCTATTAACAGTCTGTGGTCCGTTGTTGATTCTACTTTAACTTCTACTTCTATGTTTAGGAATATGTTTCTTATATTTTCTGTATATATTATGTAGTCTATTATACTTTTACTCTCTCTTCCTAGCGCTATGAATGTAAATCTTTGTCCCGCGGAATGTTCGGAAAATGCATTTCCTATTATTAGTTCATTTTCTATACATAAATGTAGTAGTCGTTTCCCATTTCTTTTCGCCAAATTTTCCTAGTATCTGTAGTTCCCTTTGATTATTTTCATTGGAGCCTACTCTTGAGTTCCAGTCTCCTATGATAATTTTTTTCTGGTGTTCTTCCCTTATTTTATATATTGTTGGAGTTCTAGAAGTCCTCTATCTCTTCTCATTTTGTCCCTACGACTGGTGCGTATATTTGTATGATCGTTAGTTTGATCCATCTTGATCTGTATGGACATTATTCTTGAGGTACAAGGTACAAATTTTGTAATATTAAGTTTTAATTACTTCGCCACTGCTATTCCAACTCCTTTATTATCTTGATCTGGTTTTACTCCTGAGTAATATATTGTATATCCATTCGTCATTTGTTTCTTTCCATGTACTTTTTTCCGGTTTTCACTTAAGCCTACTATTTGTATTTTATATTTTTTTCATTTCTTCAATAATTTCTTCCTCTTTAGATGTAAGTGTCTTAATCTTTCATGTTCCTACTCCAAGTTTTATTTTTCTTCATCATTGTCTGTTTTCTTTACCTTTGTCCATTGCCAGTGTTGCCTTTTTTGGTTCTGGTTTGTATTCTTATTTACCCCGCTGTTATTTATTTCCAGTTGTTTTATTGGTGCTAACAGTGTCTGGATGGTATTGGATCTTATCTATTTTGTTCGAGAGGTTGACGGTTTAAACATTTTGTTTGGTGCTTTCTTTAAAACTCTGTCTTTCTTCTGTTTCACCAGAACCTATTTTATTTCTTCCTCTTTTCTTAGATTCCATAGTTTCTTCTATTTTTTGGCTATTTATTCCTTGAGAGTATTCTTGTGTTTAGGATTCATTTTTGTCTTCTAAATAGGTTTCGTATTCCCCATCTTCTTCTAAGGTTATTTCATTACCATTTATTTTCTCTTTTTCTGCTTGATCTTTATAAAGTTTTCCTTCTGGTATTAGTCTATCATACTTAAAATCTGCTTCTTTGTCTTGTTTTCTTGCTTCAATAACGGTTTTGATTTCTTTCTCCCTTCAATAACATCTTTTAGGAAGTTTTCTTGAATGTATATATTAGTGTGCTAGTTTTTTTCGGTTTGTTAATAATTATAGTTTTTTCCTATATGTACGTTGTTAATCCAATTAAAATTAGACTATCGTATTTCCCCTTGTTTATTCTCTTTAGGGAATCAATCTCTTCTTCTTTAATATCTATCTTTATTTGGGCTTTTATGGTTTTTATTTTTTTTTCTAGGTCCGAATAGTGTTCTTATGCCAAAAGAACTAGATTATTTCGTTTTATGTTCCTATCTAACTGGTTGATTTTTCTCTCATTCTTTTCAGTTTTTGTTTGCTTTTCTTTGATTATTCTCCTTTCTAATTCGAATTTTTGGTTTATTTTTTCAACTCTTAATCTTGACTGCGTCAAGGTACATTTTGATGTTAAATTTATTTGGGTTTTCTTCTCTTCAAAAATACTTATGTTCTGGTTTCCGCATGAAATTCGGATTTTAATAGATTTCTTCTATCTTGCTTTCCTAGATGTCTTCTCTTTTTGTTTTAAATTTCACTTTATTTGTAGTTTTTGATTCATTATTAGTAGGTTACTCTCACCATTTACACTTGACGCTGTTGTTAACTTGACTTCATCACAAGCATATCGGAACACTTGGCTACAACCCAATCTTCAAAGACGATACTAATCACGAAAAAATATTAAGAACGTCAAAAATAATACCGTCATAGAAAAGTTGACAGACACCATTACAAATGCAAGATGCACTCTGCCGTAAGCTGTAGCCAAAAGCCCTAATTCACACATTTTCCATGTTATTGCTGAACAGATTTTGTTACTGTTCAAAAGCCTCGTATTCGTAAATATCGTCTATCGGCCCATTCTTGACTTTTGGTCACCCGCGATCACTGTTTTGCGCAGTTTTTGTGGTGGGAATTGAGATAAATAAAAGTTTCTTAAATGGGCGCTGGCTTGAGAGCACCCCTTCTTCTTCCGCCTGTCACTGTCTGCTGACGCCAACGCACGCAGGTCAAGTAATTCAGTTGCCTCAGCTATGTCAGTTTGGCCTGCACACTAGGGTGAAGCGAAAATGATAAAAAAATCAAATTTAGTTTTTCCTACATGCGGAAAAATAGCTACGCGTAAGGTCCAGTTACTGTGAAAAAATTAGGCATAGTACAATTCCGTTTTCCGGTGCCTCCAGCCATTCAATATGTATTTTTTTATTCAAATAGTTACATCTACGAGTACTTACGTTTCATGCAGCTGTTCGCCTGTTATATTATTAAACAATCCAGAACTCACCACGAGGAGGTGGCTGCATGTCGAGTTCAGTGTTGAATTCTGACCGATTACTCCGGGGGGGGGGGGGGGGGGGTAATGAAACGTCTGGGGGGTATTTTTACTTATTTCCGCGCAAACCACCCATTCTTCTATAAATAAAAAAAACATGAATATTAAGTGGTAATATTTCCGGGGGGGGGGGGGGGAGGAGAGGATCCCCCCCGTCACCCCCTAGATTCAACAATGGTCGAGTTTCACTCACCCACCCTTCTGCCATGTACCAGCTCTTCAAGCCAAGGCCTTTAAAAAGTTGGATTTGGTCTCAAATTTTTGGTAAAATCTCTCGAGAAGCTATCCGGCATCGTATAAATCCATTTCTTGCCTCTTGTCCACAAACAGATGATGATGCTTCTGTCACCAACTTTATACATCTCTTTACAGCCTGGGAATGACAAGAGACATTCAAAATTGGGATTTGGTCTGGGACATCTTCAATCATCTTTCTAAGTTCGTCTCTGGAAAATTTCTTAGTGATTGGTGGCTCGGTAATAACAACTGATTGGCAGTTTATCAGTTGAAAGTATTCATTGGCTTCAAAATTAATCTCTGGTATTTTAAATTTTCTTATACCTGTCTCAAGAGTATCATTTCTAGATTTTAAAAATACGACAGTTCTCGGATATGAACGCAGGAATCGCCAAGCATTGCTAACAAAATATTTTCTAGGTTTGCAAAATATCCATTAACTTGAATAATTTTTTCAACAACTTTTCTCAAATTGGGTGGCATATATTGGGATAGCTGTATTAGTTTTAGTAAATGTTTTGGACCATATTTTACTTCAGAAAATACATTAATTGACTTTAATTGGGAACCATGTTGGAACATAAACTATCAAAATGTATTCTGTTAAGCACTTTAAATTTTCTGAAGGGCTTGGAGTTCCCACATACAGTCGCAACACACTGTTTGCGGTGGTTAACCATCTTGAGTGTGCCATCTTTCCAGGATGCTTGTCAGCTAACTTTTCACACACATTACCGTTTGATATGGACAAACTTATCTTATACATATATTTTTGGTCCGTGCTTAAAATATTCAAATCAATTTCAGGAAGTTCTGTAAAAATTATTTTGAAGTTCGTGACCGGCATTAATTCCCAAGAGAATATTTTTTTCCCGATGTCTCCAGAAAATCCAGTAGTTTCATTAATGACGCAAAGGCAGTTCATTTGAGTGCAGCATACAAATAAACAATTGCAATGTCGTGCCTTCGGTTCGTAACTCGAAGTGAAGCTCGGATGCGTCGACGCTCTAGACCTCGAGCTGTCAATTTAGCCGGGTTTGCTTATATTGCTGTAAATACAGAAGCAAATTAGATTATCTACGGTATTTCTTACCCTGGGCGTGCGGCTACAATTGGCGCCGAAAAGATCCGGGAGAATTGTTACGCGGCCGTGGGTTATTGGTGCGGTAAACAGGCCTTCGATTCGCGAGAGCAAGGTGCCTTTCGGCGGAAAAACCTCGAAGTGCCCGTGGTAGAATCTCATCCTACGGGGATGTTGCCGTGTGGCTGCTTATTCTTGCAGGTTGTGGACAGTTTTCTACGACTCCGGGAGCCCTCCAGGTAGGTTGCTATCTATAATCTCAATAGTTAATAAATGCTTAACTGTCCGCGCAAGTTCGTAGCTCGAGTTTCTGCTTTTATTATTATGGACTAAATTTAATTGTTTCAAGTCGGGGCTCGGATATTTTATTAGTTATCAGCGGATCGAAAACTGATTTCGACGCCTGTTTATGGGATAATAAAGCCAGTGATTTGGGCACTGCTGGAGTCGCCAAATCAAACTGTTTTCCAGGATTTTTTACTGGATAATTAAGTCAGTGATTTGGGCACTGCTGGAGTCGCCAAATCTAAACTGTCTTCCAGGATTTTTACGGGATAATTAAGTCAGTGATTTGGGCATTGCTGGAGTCGCCAAATCTAAACTGACTACAAGATACTTCTGGAGCGGATACCGGTAAAAGAAAATTCTCTCTGGACGGGACAGGAACAGGAAGGGGAATGGGAATCTATCGGATTTATCTTTGGGAATTAAGGATTTGAAATTCTCTCAAAATGAGCGCTGCAACTGCTTTTATATGTTTTGTGTCGTTTTAAATCGCCACTTCGGATATCCTTCGGTGGGGGAAAGCGGCGCGAGGATCGACTTTTGGTGTTTACATCGCAGCGCGGATTTGCGCTCGTTATCTTTCCTTCGAGCGTCGGCAAGATGTAGCCCGAGATAACGCTGGACTGGGCGATGCATAAATTAAACACATTTTTAATGTGTAATTTAAATTTACGCGGAAGCTAGCGTTACATTTAACATCGGATGGGCAAGACACTCTTAAGCTTATAGACTGAAGGCAGTTTCGCAAAACACGATTTGCACCTCTTGGTTATATGTGATTCGAAATTTAAACTACATTCGAGCCACACACCAAGAAGTTTTACACATTCGGACAACGTTAAATTTCCGCAGCAGAGTAAATTTGAGATGGATCCTGGGAAAGGTAAAATTGTGTAGCGTTCGCGTATAGATGTATATTGCAACTGACAGTAAAATGTTCAGAGAAATTCGCAGTAAATAATGTAAAAAGAATATGGCCAAGAATACTACATTGGGTTGCTCCTCCATCCAGTTTTACGGATAGATAATTTAGAATTTTAAGTTGTTGCGTACGCCCAGAAAGGTCGCAGCCGTAATACCGGAGTTTAGATAAAAGCAACCTGTAAGATTACACAGGGCAACAGCCTAATAACAGAAAAAGCAGCTCTTAATTGCCAAGGCGCCATCACGTTCCTACAAGAGAAAAATACACAGGTGAGCCCACTGAAGAAAACACAAAAAACAAACTGAATTATTAAGAATCAAATCAGTGCTGCCAAATCTTTTGCCTCGGGAATATTATTTATACAATTTTCGTAATCCTCAGAAATAATTTCTTTCTTTAGCAAAAAATGAAATCTCTTCTTTTGAGTTATATTTATTTTCTAAAGTTATCGATTCCCCGTTCTTGCTTCGCCCAGGCCTTTTCTTTCAGTAACGTCTAACTCTAAAAGGTTTTCAACTGATAAAGAGTACTTGTATTGGATTAGAAACGGTGTTTGCTTTTCGAAACGTAACCACTTAATGTTGAGCCAGTTTACCATTTCTTTTTCATATCAACACAATTTTTAAATACCTCTGTAACTCTTAAACCGTTTCTGCAATCATTAGATATTTTAGGCTTGATCATTTCACTTTCAAAAACCGACCGACTATTGTTCATTTCGACTTCATTAAATTCATCAGGATTTTGTAAATCAACATTTTTGCTTATCTCTGTAGCTGTTGAATTGCTAGATATTTTAAGCTGATTAGAAATTATATTTATGTTTTTCTTGGGAACCTCTGCATTATTTTGAACAGCTGTATTTGAAGTTGTCGGAAGTAAAACATAATTTCAATATTTTAATAATCTATTAATATACTTTGTTTATAAAAATTGTACCTGTATGGCCGATAGATTTTTCTGCACTTTTGGCTAACGCCATTTTAAGAATTTTTTCACCCCTTGACGTCATTTTATGCTACAAGGGTTAAAATTGCACTTAAAGTAATTATTTTGCTTTAATACTGTAGGTAGTTGTTGACAACTGGCAACATAAGCTCTTTTTATTCACAAAACAAATGTAACAACTGTCCACTAACCACCTGCGTACATCTAGCATTTTTGTAGAACAAATTTGGTAAGTGCTTAAAAATCGTACTTAACACATAAGGTCTAGAAATCTGTAGTTTATAAGTATTTACTACAAATGGCAGATGGCGCTACAAGCTAAATTACTTTTGATATCACTTAGCACATTTGTGTATATAAAAATTTAAGTTCAAATGTATGAGCTGGCACACTTAACTTATTTTAGCCGAAAACCGCACTTAACACATTTGTGCGCTAAGCCATCCATATGTTATCATGGATATATTAGTACAGGATACGTTCACTACATGTAAACGTACGTCCAATCTTAAAATAACATTTCACGTAGTTCGGTACCTTCCCCCATTTCATTCTAACCTATATCAATTTGTTCTCTGAATGTCATTTTTTGGCAGTGGTCTATTATGATATGTTTTTCGGACTTTTTCCACTGTCTAGGGTGTAAATCACACAACGGGAGTAGATTAAAAACTCCCGAAACGTTGTGTGATTTACACCCTAGACAGTGGAAAAAGTCCGAAAAACATATCACTATATCAATTTATTTCTCTCTCCCTTTAGACGTATTTCTAACAATGTTTTGTACGCTGAATTTTGAACAATTAAATCAAAAAGTCAGAAGTGTCATTCAATTTCACAGTTTATTCTTCGAAAATTGAACTTTAGCAATGAGAATGTGCATAATTTGTTCTATTTCTTGTAATTCTTCAAGCGAAGACCTATCTTTTCATTTTCCAAATAGTCCAGTCAATTTGTAATTAAAAGGAGGTGTTACCTTGCATCAAATCGGGTAGTTCTGATTTTTTTATATGTTTTATATGGTTGAGGCCTAATGATGAATCTAAGTTTTCGACCTCGGCCGAGTGCCGGAAGTACTTCAAATAACAAAAAAAAATCCAAAATTTTCGACCTTGTTTCGGTTTTCGTCAATTTTAAAGAAATCGACAAATTTTGAAAAACGACCCCTAGCGGCCTAACGGTTTACGATAGCAAAATTCTGTTTGCACCAGTAACTTTTTCATAAAATTTGAACACGGGAGACGTTGGTCAAAATTTTTCTATCTCTGACAGGAACATGAGTTTCCATAAGAAAGCGTTTACTTTGGCCCACCCTGTACGAATGGTTTTTCTAAATCTTCTTATCTTATCTTCCTTCTTTAAGCTTTCACCGCCCCCTTATTTTATTCACCGCCCCCCAAATGCACCCGAGGCTACTATCGCCCTCCTGGATCGTTCCAGCGCCCCCCAGGGGCGATATCGCTCACTTTGGGAATCACTGCTCTAGACGGTAGTTTTAGCAAATGTAAACGGCAAAACTCATAACCTTTTTGGCGAAGATATTCTCCAAATGATACAATTTCGAATTATTTGTTCAGAAAATCTTGGTTTTGATTTACAGTAATTTAAAATTTGATCAAACAAAAAAGTTGCATACAAATTATTGTTAACAACTGCACCTTGTTGAATTTTTTTTACCGTCTCACAATTTGAATGTTGTATTGTTTTCCTCAGTTCCAATATTTCTTGGTCTTTTAGTTTATTTTTTTTTAATTAGTCGGGTATTTTGCATTTTCAACGCTCTGATTTTCTTTTTATAGTTTTCTATTAGGTTTTCGCTAATTACACTGACCTGAATGCCTTTATCATTTATCTAGAATTTCAAATAAAATTTAAGTATTTACGGATTCTAGTACATACCCAAGATCTCTTAACATACCTACTTATAAATACTAACCACATTGGAAGTAGAAGGGTAACAAAGTGGAGTTGAAAGCAAAGGAATGTTTGCAGGTCCAGGAAAAGTGTCAGTATGGATTGGTATACCAGCAGGAATGTTCGAAATAACATATTATCAGTGAAGAATGTTTAAAAAATGTGTTTCAAGAATTACTGTATGGAGCTTAGGCACTGCTGTACGTTTTAATAATTTTCGACTAGCAGCTCTGTAACAATCGTCTTCAAAATGTAAACTACAAATTACAGCAGTTCTAGGCACTTTTGTATCTGCTTTAAAATAACATTCATATTAAGTACTGAAAGATATTATTTTAAAAATTCCTACAAGGGTTTATACCTAATTTTTCAAACCACCTACTTCGTAAAAAGTTATCTGAGGGAAATTGATGAAAGACCTTAGTTGTATTATAATCTTTACATGTTGCCACGAAGCATTTGAGTATTATGTGTTTTCGACATTTTTGTATGAATAAAAATACAAAATGGATTTTCACAGAAGCAACAAAGTAAATTTGCAATGAACGAAAATGCTTACGTAGAAACGTCAACATTTTATATTAATATAGTCTGTTCATCTGACATCTGCGCTGTCACTTGTCAAAATTTAAAAAAATCATTCGGTGTACCTGAAGAAAAAAACTTGCCTTCAGACTGTACAGCTAAATTAGTTACTAGTGTCAAGGAAAACTCATTGTGGTTAGGTAAGATATCTGTGAGGCTTATAAATTGCATTATGAAATGGCGTGTTTTAATTATCAGAAATATCTACTTAAAGTAAAATTAATTATTGATAAAAATCAGATTAATGTAATTAACCTAAGTTTTTAAACTTATCTATTTAAAAATAGAATTTAATATGCTAATATAAATACATTGTTAAACAAACAATATAACAAAAATTCTTTTATTCAGAATCAGATATTGGTAAATCTGAATTATTCGATTCTTCTGTTAAGGAAATAACAAGAGATGGAACACTCTGAACAGGCAAATCTCCCATATATTTTTTCTAGTCCAGTAAAATTAATTTTTCACAGTGAAGAACACTGTTATTCCACATTTCAGCTGTGAATTTGGATAAACCTTCCTTCCACACACTTTTGGTTCGCGTACATCCTTTTAGATCTGATACTGTTTCTGTTTTTAAGATATTCTTATTGTAATTTTTAGCAAATCCCCATACCAGTTCTATGGCATTATATTGACAGTGATACGCAGGAAGTCTTAAGACTTCATATCCGTGTAATTTTAATAACCCATCAATAACATAAGTCGTTTTAGTATCATTAATTAAAGGCTTAATTATGTCCCATAATTGTTTTTTAAGCATATTGTCATCAAACTGCACTTTATGTTTTATCAACCAGTCTTTGTAAGACTGCTTTGAAGAATTAGAGTTTGGGGGTTTCTCTAGTATTACTGCGTTGTCCATTATCACAATACATTTTTTTTGTAATTGATCCATTTCACTCTCGCCACTTGAACATGTGAGCTTTCACATATTTTTTTATTGTCGCATTTTTTATAGCGAAATCCCATGAATTTGATAATTTTATAAAAAGTTGTCTTACATTCAGTATATTCCAAGTGATTCACAGCGTAGTTGTATAAATCTTTTATTGTAAAATGCTGATTTTTTTCATGAAAGGAGTGAATTTTGTTTGCAATTTCAGTTTTTAAGAAATGCATATAAAAATCATCGATTTGATTTTGCGTGTTAGCACCACCTTTATTCGAACTCGTTGGCAAACCCTTTTCATAATTATCAATAATAGTACGAACCTGAGATTCACTAATCTAATATACCTTAAGTTAAATTAAATATAAACAACTTTTTATTGGTAAAACCACATATTACCAAAAAGATTTTGGCAGCTCTTCTTCCAATTTCAGTTTTAGTTAAATATGGAAAGACACTTTTTTGTTCAATGCAGTAATTTATAACTGCTTGTTTTCCGCGAGCAGTTAACAAAGCCTTTGTATAGTCAAATTTATACCCATTCGGAGTCACGTGATAATCTAGTAATTTTACGTATGTCGATTCTTAAAAATGCAATTTTAGGGAAATAAATGACATTCCGTTTTGTAGGTTATCCTGACATATGCCAATTTCTAAAACAAGGTTGCTACGGGTTTATTCTCTTATATGAAATCAAACTGAATTTACAGGTTAAAGAAAACATAACATGTCGTAAAATGTAATTATAATAAAGATATGTCAGCTGCTACATTAAAAACCTGCTGCGTATAGCAAATTTTAAGTCAATTTCTGTGCCTGCATATTCTGTTATAGAACATTGCCATTTGAAGCCTATTTCCTTGCACAATCTATTTAGGGAAGAAACTGAATGTGAAAAATCTCCAGATTCTTCAACCAAGCATTTTTTAGATTTTTTATGGTTACAAATTCTTTAGCTACATACATTTTATATACAGTGTCTTGACTGCTTCGTCGACTTCCGTTTTTGCATTCTTCACTTTCTGGCTCATATTTTCGGTAAATTGTGCTCTCCGAGATATTTAACGCAAGAGAAGCACGGCGAACAGCGTTGGAGGGTGAAACTGTTGATTTACTATTATTAATATTGTACTCTTCATAAAAAAAAACGCATAATATTCAAATTAATTGTTGTGACTGCTCGTTATACCGCATGTCCGATGGTTTCTTTTAATTTCCAGTTTTCGGCTCAACAATTTTAGGTTTTATTACCCTTATCTCAATAACTTACACGAAAAATATAATCTGACAGATTAGAAACGTCAAATTTTTAAAATTAATTTTATGAATCGACATGCCTTTTTTTCAAATTTCTTCCATTTCATCTATTTTACTAAAGATGAACAGAGACAGACAAAAGTCACGTGACTCCGAATGGGTATAATTTTGACTATACGTTTACCCTCCATTTCAGTCGTTTATTTCATACTGATGTCAAAAATGACATTTTTCGGATTATTTATGGTACAAAAAATGGAACATTAAAATCCTAGTACTTTAAAGTAAAATTTTAAAGTTCAAGTACTTTAAAACTTATTTATTGTACAAAAAATGGAACATTAAAGTCCTCTAGTACTTTAAAGTACAATTTTAAAGTTCAAGTACTTTAAAATTATACGTCAGTTGTTGACATGAAATTTGAAATGATTTACAACTTTTTATTTAAAATTCATTAAACTTCCAGTATGAAATAAACCGTTGTATTCACCACGAACGAAAAGTGTTTTTAAAGGTCCTCGCAAGTAGTTCCGTCCTTGGCTGACGCATCGGACGTAAACAACTTTCTCGTCTTTAAAATGTCACTTTTCGTTCTAGATAAATAAACTACTATTAAGTTTTATCATGTAATCCTACATGAAATATGACATTTGTGTGAAACAAAATTTTTGAAAAATAAATTAAAAATTGCAAGTGCAGTGTAGCCAAGTTAATCAACTTAAGAGCAACAGTATTTTTTTACCACCAACAGAATGTCAATCTGACAGCGCAGATGTCAGATGAACAGACTATATGATGGCGTTTGTAAATTGTTTTTGCGCGCAAAAATCAGGCATTTTCTGCGCCCGAAAAGATAAAATTGAAAGTATTTTGATGAATCCGCCTACAGTGCCTTGATAGAGACAGTGGCGACAATAGGCACAATTTTCCACAAAATGGCGGCCAATGGCCTACTAACTTTAATAAATTGAACGTTTTTGAATTGTTATGGTTACACAACGTATAAATAATATGTTGGTGGCATTGTAAGTCTATGTCAAATTTGAGGTTATCAGGTTAGGTTTTGCATCAGTTTTGACACAAATTGACGCAAAATCTAACCTGCTAACCTCGAATTTGACACAAACTGACGCAAAACCTAACCTACTAACCTCGATTTGGTGTAAACAAACAAAAGCATCAACAAATTTTGCCTCTTAATGGCGGCCGATTAGAGCGACCAATAAAAAGAATACGCTCTATTGCCGCCACTGTCTATATAAAGTCACTGTAAATCCGCCGCGCCAGTTCCGCCATCTGCAGTTTAAACGCTAAGCCAACGCTTCCAAATCCCCTTGTAACTAGCGCCAGGCTGATCACGCGAAAAGCTTGCAAATGAACAGGCCGCTGAGAGCCGGCAGGCACGCTAATCCAGAAAGCCGTGCTCTGCATAAATAAATAGATATTTATGCATTAAGGGAGATATAAATATGTTTTTTCCCTGAGGTTGACATGTGTTACAGACCGAGGGCCTCTGGCCCGGAGTCTGTAAGTCAACCGAAGGTAAAGAACATGAATATCTCCCGTAGTGCATACAATATTTTATCTACTAGCATATTCGTAAAAATAGTATGAAATTTCAAAATGTCATAATGACATTTAAAATTAGAATGTGTAAGTAACATTAAAAATTGCCTCATTGTATGGTTGCTAAGACGTTAATTGTAGTTGCATTGTTACCATGAGTTTGAGGGAGAAATAATTTGAGTCCCTTGGGAGTTATGAGTAGCTTTTCATATTTTGTTTTTATTACGAAAATGGACAATATCATGTTGCTAGTAGATAAAGTGTTTTATTTATGGTGCTCTGTAGTATTCTGTCCTAATCACCATGTGATTGGTAGGTATTGATAGTTTTTTAAGTGTAGATATAGTAGTATTTAGGTATATAAATAATATTAACACAATACTTAACGGTAAGGATGCACAAGAAGCTGTGGAAAGTGGAGATCCTTTGAAAGTTTTGGCATTTCAGAAACGTTAAATTATTTTTTTTTTCATCAAAATGCCTTTTCAAATTTTCTTAATTTCATCTATTTTACTAAAGATTAACAGCGACAGACAAAAGTCACGTGACTCCGAATTGGTATAATTTTGTCTATTTATATTATACTATCGCGCTGCTGTCGTTCTACAATAAATTAATCCTAGAACGCATAGGTGGCGTCATATGAGACACCACCTATTTAAATATCTAGTTTTTAGTGATTTGCTGATATGTTATCATATTCATATTTTCAGTACCTTTCCAGAAGATTATTGTTGATATATCCCTTTCATTTTTAATTTCCAAAAATTGTTACAAGCTTTATAATTAGTTTTTTAGTTACTTGGTGTCGCATATGACGCCATCTATGCAATCACGTAACAAGTTTTCTCGGTAGGTGTTGGTCGGTAACAACTTGCATTTGCGTACATAATTTTCATAGTAACGTAATGCGAAGTGGAATTTGTTAAAATAGCTATCACTACTGTCTTTATAAGATTGCTCACGACCTGCTGAATTGTTTGACAAACGTCATTTTGTCACACAATTCAGCAGGCCGTGAGATTGCCAGTTAGCTATTATACTTGAGCGCCGAACAGATAGAGTGGAGCAGGCAACCAAAGTAACATATTACAAAGGTCACTCGATAATATTTTAACTATAATTACTAAAAGGAACAGAGATGGCGATCCTTATAATTGGAACTAATTTCAATTGACATTAAATAACTTTTTATTTCATACTGATGTCAAAAATGAAATTTTTCGGATTATTTATGGTACAAAAAATGGAACATTAAAGTTCTAGTACTTTAAAGTAAAATTTAAAAATTCAAGTACTTTAAAACTTATTTATTGTACAAAAAATGGAACATTAAAGTCCTAGTACTTTAATGTAAAATTTTAAAGTTCAAGTACTTTAAAATTATACGTCAGTTGTTGACATGAAATTTGAAATGATTTACAACTTTTTATTTAAAATTCATTAAACTTTCAGTATGAAATAAACCGTTGTATTCACCACGAACGAAAAGTGTTTTTAAAGGTCCTCGTAAGTAATTCCGTCCCCGGCTGACGCCTCGGACGTAAACAACTTTCTCGTCTTTAAAATGTCACTTTTCGTTCTAGATAAATAAACCACTATTAAAGTTGTGATGCAAATATCAAGAGGTAAAAAAATGATCCTCTGCGGGCTGTGGAAATTCAAACCTATGAATAATATGTTGGTGGCACTGTAAGTCTACGTCAAATTCGAGGTTAGCAGGTTAGATTTTGCGTCAGTCTGTGATAAAACTGACGCAAAACCTAACCTGATAACCTGCAGTGTAATTTATGTGCTGAACAGAGACTACCGAGTGATTTTTTAAAAACTCAATTGCAGCAGGCCCTGGATAGCCTGAATCAGTTGGCAATACTAAAATGTATTGTTGGTGACACTGTTAGTTTTGACACAGACAGTGTCACCAACAATACACTTCAGTACTGCCAACTGATTCAGCCTATCCAGGGCCTGCTGCAATTGAGTTTTTAAAAAATCACACTAGTTATTTGTCAAAACTTTTTAACGTAGATATTAGTACCTGATCAGTCCCTTAGATTTAAAAATTAATTTATTCATACTCATAAATAAATCTTTTAACAACTTTAACTTCCGTTTTGCGCTTTAATATGCATCTATGCAGTCAAAAATTAACTTCCAGATATTAAAAAAGCATATAGTAAATTTAAAGTGCCTCATTAAACAAAAAAAAGGTGTGGTGTCGTATACGACACCACATATGCGTTAATGTAACTTTCTTAGATGTATGCGTTCTAGGGTTAAACGTGGACGAACGTCATTTGCTCTTAACTGTTGGCGAGCATGCGGTGACCGGTGACGTCACTGCCGTGGATTTAAATAGTACAGCTATTATTTTCACGGCCGCCGTGGATATAGCAACGCAACGTCGTAAAAGTTTTGAGTTCAAAACATAACCTAGATTTAGTATTTCTAAGAATGTGTAATATTTAGTTTTTGAACCATTAAAGTGATGATGTCCATGATAGAAGTACAGTTTCCAGTAAGTTGACTTTGAATTTTCAATTGCAATAATTCACAACAAGAACAATCATGCAGAATTGGGACATTACCGGCGATGAAGGAATTGGACCTTTACATACCGCAGTGATACAGTTTGAGTAAGTTTACTATTTCTCTCTGCATCACATTATGTATGTAGCCAAGCTAAGCAGGGTATTTATAACTTGCAGTATTTTGTGTAATCAATTGATCTTTATTTTTAGTGTGGATATGTTGGAACACCTACTGCAGCAAAACCACATCGACGTCAATTATAGGAATGTAATGGGCGACACGCCGCTGCTACTGTGTCTGAAGCAGTCAAGTAGTCGAATGCAGGGATTCGCCCAGTCGCAAGCGAACCTCGACATCGCCTCCTTGTTGCGACGACAAGTTGACATTGGCCGCAAACTGATAGAAAATGGGGCAGACATAAATGCCATTAACTTGCGTAGTCAAAGAACGGCCTTGCATTGTGCTGTGGAGAATAATAATTATGAAGGCGTCTGCATGTTGCTGCACTATGGAATCGATGTCAGCGCTTTATGCAACATGAATAATACCGCTTTCATGTATGCTCTTCGTTACAACCGCCTGGAATTGGCTGAAGTACTGTTCGATTATTACGCTGACTTCTCCGATATTGACATAGATGGTTCAACGGCTTTGTATTGGGCAGTCAAGAATAAAAGCCCTCTCGCTTCTAAGTTATTAGGGGCTGGAGTAGATATGTATTGTGTACCAGAGTCAGAGTATGGACCAGAGCTACTTAGGATGTCGTTGCGTAATCATAATAGTGAGTTACTTATTTCTTAGTCCTTTCTTTAATTTTAAGGCTCAGAAAAAATTTATAATTTGTTTATATCATGTTTATTCCGGAAAATTTGCAGAATACAAACTTTTCAAAACTAAAGCTACAATTTCAAATTGCAAAAGCAAATTTACATTTCATTTATAATAAAGAGGGTTTATTCTGCCTTGCTGAATGGGGCCACACGCTCCGTTTAAAAAAACACACCCTAACAAATAGATTTTCAGAGTTCGGCACCCAATGCAAGTTCAGGTGAACGCCGTGGTAGGAACATCTGAACGAATCTCAAACAAATGCACAAAACTTTTAATTTTAAATGCTGTTATACGCAGCGGCCGACATCTAGTTGTAAATAATAATAACCAAAATTTCAAGATTGTCCAAAATTTTGAATTACAAAATAATCGTTTTAAATTAGGAATGCAGCAAGCTAAGGATTTTAGAAATTACTGAGTACTGAGTACGCGGTCCAATAATGACCCAAGTACCTAGTAACTCGGTTTAAAAAGTACACACAATTAATAATTGAGAAAAACCTTGTGGAAGCACAACTGTTTCTCATTTGACCCATCGTAGTTGATAAGAGTAGCGTAACTTTAAATTTATAAAAATATTATGTAGATTTTATTTCTTCTAATGCTTGGCAACATTTATTTCTCAAGCAGTAAATTAGACGATGCTGTAAGCCTTGAAAGTGAAAGCGAATGTATCCCAGGATTCTTCAATTTGTTATTATTGTTTTTTATATTTCACCACCACAATTTAGGCTCCCTCAGTTTTTAATAATTATTATTAGGTGTATTGTACAGTATTTTCACAGTTTAAGGTGTGTTCAAGTGTTTATCCACTTTAAGAAGTTTGTCGTTACATGATTATAAATAAAGCTTATTTTTGAAAAGTCTTGTACTAGGCTACTGCTACAGCTACGCTGCACCGTCTCGTGCACGTGATTGTCGCCTTTGTGTTATCCCGCACTCGGATTATCCAGAGTATCCAGATTATCACCACTTCGTCGGTATTATTACTCTTTTACGTAACTCGGGCCACTTTATTTTTTCAATGCACTTACTTGCACCTGCTTTAACAAAAATTATGCTGGATCCCAGGTCACCAAGGTATTGAAGGAAACGAAAAGGCGGACAAGCTTGCAAAAGAAGCAGCGTGTAATGCAATGACCGGTCCAGAATCTGGTCTAAGCATTCAGAAAAACCAAGCCCGCTCAGCCATTAATGAATGGGTCAACACCGCACACCAACTAAGGTGGAGAAACTACAATCAAGTAACACACTGCAAAAGATTGCTAAAAACTCCGAATCCACAAACCACCAAAACCCTGTTGAGACTGAACAGAACTCGAATCAAGCAAGTAGTCAGTCTACTAACAGGCACTGGAGCATTCAGAGAATTTATGCACAGGATCAATATCTATAGAGATGAACCTGTTTGCAGACTATGCCAAGAGGATGATGAAACAGCCTATCACATCCTCTTTGAATGCCCAGCATTAGAGCGTAAAAGACACCAACTCGATTGGAGCCTTAACTCTATTGATAACGGCAAGCTAGTAGGGGACATTGCAAATCTAGTAAAAGATACGGATGTCGGCCTGCTAACTTGAAAACTCCCGACAGTACAAAAAGCCCAAAGGGCTGACGTGCGCATGCCAGCAAAAGGCAGTCGTGGAATCTAAATCTAATCTAATCTAATCTAATCCAAATTATCACCACTTCGTCGGTGTTATTACTCTTTTATGTAACTCAGGCCACTTTATTTTCTCAATGCACTTACTTGCACCTGCTTTAACTCACTG
This sequence comes from Agriotes lineatus, assembly GCA_940337035.1. Taxonomy (NCBI): domain Eukaryota; kingdom Metazoa; phylum Arthropoda; class Insecta; order Coleoptera; family Elateridae; genus Agriotes; species Agriotes lineatus. Next base: position 114,097 of record CALNHX010000811.1, read on the forward strand.
TTAGATCACTTTTCCGCTCTCTAAATTTCCACTTACACTTGTAGAATCTATTTAGAACTCCGATGTGACACGCCCGATCTGCTGGTAACATCTCGCAAAGCATAGAAATAAATAAGATTGATACAAATAGAATTGCTAATATACGCAGACGATTAATCACAGATAAACCAGTCAAGGTGTAAACAAAAAATCATTGATGTATGGACGGACGAAATACACAAAATTGGAATATCAATAAACATAGACAAAGCCAAGATTATGGAAATGAAGTTGAGTAAAAAAAAAAGACAAAAAAATCACAAGTAAAGCAAGAGGGCTAGAAATGATCTGCACATACAATTAGTTGAGATCAATTATCAGTAATGATTGAAGAATAGACACAGAAATAGCAAACAAGCTAAAAACAATAAACAGGACACTTCGGAACTAAAAAGAACTCAACTCATAAATAAAACGACAGATACAACAAAATAGTAATTCCAACGGTACTATATGCCACAGAAGTGGAAGTGAATACGAACATAGAGGATGATTATAAAGTGGGAAGGTAAGAGCCAAACCGATAATAATAAAGTTTTAGAGGTTTAATGGTAAATTGTAGGTGCTAAAACAGAAGAAAAAACTATTACAAAGCCGGATTTATTTGGACAATGACCTATCACTTGAGGAACAAACAATACAGGCCGCAATTAGAAAAGTAGTAAGAGCGGAAAAGGACAAAGGAAAGAGAACTCAAGTAGGATACCAAAAGTTAGAGATAGAAGATACAAAATATATACTTATGGTCAGACGGAGATGGGGGCAGCTTAAAAAAACTGTTAACCCAGAAGCTAAGTACTTAAAAAAAGGTAACGAAAGGAAGGAACTACGACAACAAAATCAGGCGAGAAAATGGAATTTGGCAATGAAAAAAACACAGAAAAAAGAAAAGGAGAAGCAACTAAGAAAAAACAAAAAATAATAATAGGTACATGGAATGTGAGAGGAAGGCAAAGAGGTAGAAGTACCTAGTAAAAGAAATGGAGAAAGAGGCAAAAATTAAGGGACAAGGAAGTAATACATTAGAAAGAGGCTATTTACTAAACTACGATGGAGTAGGAGAAACAAAGATCGTGCTCGCAGAGGTAGGAATAGTGCAATGAAAAATGAAATAAATTTATTTATTTATCTATATACATATATAAAACTGAAAGTCCTGACTCACTCACTCATCAACGCCCAGCCCAAACCCTAGGACCTAGAAAGCTGAAATTTTGCACATAGGTTCCCTTTATGATGTATACAAGGAATAAGGAAGGATATTTCAAAATTCAACCCCTAAAGGGGTAAAATGGGGGTTCCAATTTTGTATGGAAAAATAATATTAAATAGACATTTCGACTTGAAACTTCGTAGGAGTACTTTTAAAAACAAATAAGCACACACGTATTTCGTGATTTTCCGAAAATCTACCCCTTCGGGGGTGAAATGGGGTAAATAAGCCTAAAATACGATATGGGTGTCGTTATTGAGGTTTTTTGGGACGTTGATTGCGAAAATGGCATTTATTTTTAAGTACAAGACATAAGGGAAGGGACGGGACGGGACTGGACTGGACGGAACGGGACTGGACGGGAAGGGAAGGGACGGGACGGGACGGGACGGAAAGTGAAGGGAAAGGATGGGATGGAAGGGGAGGGGACGGGACGGGAAGAGACGGGACGGGGCAGGACGGAACGGGACGAGACGGAACGGGACGAGACGGAAAGGGAAAGGAAGGGATGGGATGGAAGAGGAGGGAACGGGACGGGACTGGGCGGGAAGGCAAGGGACGGGACGGGAAGGGACGAGACGAGACGGGGCGGGACGGGACGGAAAGGGAAGGGAAGGGATGGGATGGAAGGGGAGGGGATGGGATGGGACGGTACGTAGACGGGGACGGAGAATGGGACGGGGACGGGGATAGAATGGGATGACAGAAAATAATTAGTCATTATTTAATACACAAATAAGGAACCTCGCGCGAACGAAGTCGCAGGAAACAGCTAGTTTAATCTAAAAGTCCATTTACATTTTGGTGTTGGACTGGCTAGTTATTACATACTAAATATTTATACATTGCAAGCTGATGTCATTTCGTGTATTCCATGTATTCCTGTCCTGGGGTAATGTTTTGGTTTCTTTCCAATGTATTCCTTGTTTCTCTAGCGCTTGTTTTACCTGTTCTTCCCATCTCATTCTTGGTCGACCCACTTAAGCTTTCTCTTGTACTCTTGCTGCGTATATTTCCTTTGTAGTTTTTTCCTTATTCATTCTGTGGAAAAACTGAGCTGGCTAGGACACCCTAGCCAGCTCAGTTTTTTTTCTTCGATTATCGTTTTTATTGGTTTTATGCTTAGCTGTTCTCTTATTGACATGTTTCTCACTCGGTCTCTTCTTGTAATTCCTTCAATTTTCTTTAAGACGCATTTTTATTTCTGTAATCATACTTTTGTTCTTTTTTGTTATTGTCCATGATTCACTGCCATATGTCAATGTAGGTCTCACAGCTCTCTCATATACTTCTTCGGAAATGTATTTTTTAAGGCGTTGTATAATCTTCCAACTTTTCCTATTCTCTCTGTTATTTCTTTGTCTATTTTCCCGGAGTGTTCTGTAGTTGTAGCCAAGTCGTTGTAACTTTTAACCTGTTGTAATACTTTTCCTTCCATGTTTTTCTTTTGTTGCTATTATGATCCTTTTTGGTTTTTCGCTATTAATATCCTTATTTATTGTTTTTAATTTCTTTTGGTATATTAGTATATTTTGTTGTAGTTTTTTCCGATTCAGCTACTGGGATTATGTCGTCTGCAAACATTAATTCTTCAATTGTTACCGTTTTTATTTTCCATGTTCATATTTTCATGTTCTTGGATTTTTCTTTGCTTTTCTTTAATACGTCGTCTATAACTACTGAAAACAATAGTGGGCTTAGTACACAGCCTTGTTTTAGACCTATCTTTGTTTCAAGTTCTGACGAGTCTTCGTTATGTGTTCTTACTTTATTTATGTTATTTTGTCTAAGACTTTTATGATTTCTATTGTACCTGTTTCCACTCCTCTCTTTTCTAGGCTTTTTCGAACATATTTTCTTTTTATTCTGTCTAATACATTTTTGAGGTCGACGTAACAGACATGTAATTCTTTTTCTTTTCTTAGTAGTTTTTTCTTTTAATTGCCTTAGTATGAATATCAGATCATGGGTGCTTTCTCCTTTTCTGAATCCATGTTGTGAGTCCTCTAGTATAGGTTTCAGTTTTTCTATTATTCTCGTCAGAACTTTGCCTGCTATGCTTGTCAGTGTAATTCCTCTATAGTTTGTCCATTCCTTGATGACTCCTTTTTTTAATAGTGGCATTAATTGCTGTGTGCCAATCTTTGGTTATTTGTTTTTGTACTACTATCTCGCTTAGTAACCCACAAAATTCTTCTTTCGCCGTTTTCCCTATATATTTCAGCATCTCTCCTGTGATTCCGTCTTGTCTTGGTGCTTTCCTTAGTTTTATTTTTTCATCATCATCGAGCCGTTCAATCCTTGATATTATGGCAAACGCCGCAGCATTTTTTGAATCCTTTTCCTGAGGTGGATTAATCCTCTTTTTCTATTGTTGTTACAGCTTGCGGTGGGTCCTGGCCATGTTTGTAATTTTCTTCCAATTCTTTCTGTCTCTACATTGTGCTTTCCAGTCTGTTATTCCCATTGCTTTTATGTGTTCTATTTCTTCTCGCCATCTTTTTCTCGGTCTTCCTTTAGCTCTGGGCCACATTGGGGTCCACTGTGTTATTCGCCTGACTATTTCTGTGGGTTTTTTCCTCATAATGTGCTCTGCCCACTGTAGGCGTTGAGCTTTTATATGTCTTACAATGTTCACTTCACCTAGTTGCTCTTCTATTTCTTTATTCGTTTTCATTCTTCTTTCGCCTTCCCTTGTTATATGTGGCCCTAGTACCGTTCTCATAATTTTTCTTTCTATTATCTTCAAGTCTTCTTCCTTTTTATTCATTATTGTAGTTTCCATGGCAAATGTTATAATAGGTCTTATTAAGGTCTGATAAATGTTTATTTTAGTTTTTTTACTAAGCTTTGTACTTTTGAGTAGTGCTCTGTTTATGCCGTAAGCCTGATTTGCTTTTTGAATTCTTTCTTCCTTTCCTGTTTGCCCCATGGTCACTGCCAAGTAATTGAATGATGAGACTGTTTCGAAATTAAATGTTTACACTGTCAGGTATTTTAGCGTTTTTTTGTTTTTCCTCCCCAGTTCCATATATTTCGTTTTGTCTTCGTTTATTTCCATATCAAATTCTTTTGCTTCTTTGTCTATCTTTTCTATTTCTCTTATTAATGCTTCTCTAGAGTTTGCAACTATTGCTACATCGTCTGCGTAGGCTATTATTTGACTTTGGTTTATGATGATATTCTTCTGATTTAGCTTTGTCTTCCTGATAATGCTTTCTAACACCAAATTAAACAGAGTTGGGGAAATTGAGTCACTCTGCTTTACCCCTTTACTTATCTCAAATTTATCCGTAGTTATTCCCTGAAATCTCACCTTCGCTTTTGTGTTTTCTAAGCTCATTTTTAGGAGACTTATAAGGTTTTTTGGTATTTCCAGTTCTTCTAGTGCTTTCATAATTTTTTCCCTATTTATACCGTCGAAGGCTCTCTTAAAGTCAATAAATACTACGTAAACTTGTCTGTTGTGTTCATGTGATTTTGTCTGTTGTGTTCATGTGATTTTGGAAGTATTTGTTCTAAAATGTGTATTGCGTTAATGGTTGATCGGCCCGGTCTAAACCCGTTCTGGTAGTCTCCCAGTATTTCTTCCGCGTACGATTTCAGCCTTTTGTTAATTAGGTTTTGCCAGGATTTTATAAGTTGTATTTAGCAGCGTTATTGCCCTGTAATTTTTGCAATCTTTTTGTCCCTTTTTTTGTGTATGGGCGTGATTATTCCGATATTCCATTCCTCGGGCATCCTGTTTTGCTTTCATATTTTTTCTATTAGTTGTTGTATCTTTGTGTGTAGTTGTTCGCCTCCATGTTTTATCAATTATGCGTCAATTGTATCCTCTCCAGTGGCTTTGCCATTGCGCAGCCTTTTTATTACTTCTTCTATTTCAGCCTTTGTTGGGGGTTCTATTCCTTTATCTTCCTCTCCTATCATTGATGCGTTGTCTTCATCTTTGTCTTTATCTCTTTCTTCTTCCTTTAATAGAGCTGTGTAATATTCTTTCCATATGTTCGCTATCATTTGGGGTTCAATCTCAATTCTGCCGGTTTTATATCTTATTCCTCTTACCTTGATATGGGCTGAAGCATAAAAATAAATAAAATAAGATGAATACAAATAGAATTGCTAGTATACGCGGACGATTAATCAGAGCTAAAGCAGTCAAAGTGCAAAAAGTTATTGATATAACAAACAAATTAGAGAAGAAGCACCTTAATTGGTTTTCACATATCAGAAGAATGAATAACAAAAGAGCGACAAAAAATAGCAACACATAAACATCAGAGGAAAGAAGAAAACAGGTAGACCAAGAAAAACACTGAAAAACATTGTAGAAGAAATAGATAAAAAACATGGGAAAACAACAGAAGAGCTGGGGAAAATAACAAAAAGCAGACAGGAATAGTGAAGATGGATAGATGCAAGCTACTCGATGCCGTAAAGGCTTAGAAGAAGAAGATATAATTTCTCATAATTATTATGTTTTTAATCCAATAAAAATTTATGATTATTATTATTATTGTGTCTGGTTTCTTTTTGTTTTGTTCTATTTTGTGGTCCAAGTTTACAATTCTGTTTTAAAGTTTTTCTTTTTCCTTCCAGTTGACCTATTTAAGCTATTTTGGCCCAAGTTTGACCATCGCCTGCTGCTGGAAGAAAGGGAGTCATTCTTTGAGCGGGTGATGTATGATCGCTTCTTACACCATTCGGTGAGCGATTGGGTGGAGTGCATGTATCTAATATTGGAGTCGCCAGTTGCCTTTGATTTGCTCGACCAGTATACGAGGAAAATTAAAAAATCTTATTTTTATAAGGGAAACTTCCAGTTTCTTTTGCATAGGATGATTGATTTAAAAGTGAAAGCAAGCGATAGGATCGGCATAATCGCCTCCTGCTTAAGCCTGGGGTTGCAGGTGAGCAAATATGACATCAATATTACCTTCCAGTTTTACGGGTTTGGCAAAGAACTGGAGCTGTTTATTTATGTCGCCGATATTTATGACTGGTGCAGTTCTAGTGACCGTTTATTCCTCGTACCTCAGTATATATTCGCCCAAGAAGTTGAGCCAAAATGTCAGCTTTGTAGATATTTTTTAGATTTGAAAATTAATAACACAGTACAGACTGAGATAATAGTCCATTCTCTGGGCTTTTTTGCGCTACCCTTTGTTGCACGGCTCGAGTTGCAGTTGTTTATGCAGGCCGGCAGAGGCCGCAACCAAGTGACCCACGACTGGCTGAACAACGTGCCTGAATTTCCTTCACTGCTCGAACTTGCCCGCGGCAAGGCCCGGCACTATATCAAGCAGAAGTTCCGAGTTTACCAGGCGTACCACATGCACGATGCCGTTAAAAGCTTAAATTTGCCGCAGCGTATTCAAGATATAATTCTTTTTAAAATACCGATTTACCATTGAGTGGTCACAAATAAGTGCTTTTATAGAAAACTTCTTTACATCTTATTTGACACGGTGTTAAATATTACATAAAACGTGAGAAGTGTAGAAGTGCTGTTACCAAATATTTCTCGTGAACGGAATATATTTGGGAGTAAAAATACATCAAACACTGTATACACGTGGTTTTTTAAATTTGAGATGAAGAACCTCTTTGTAGTTGTGTTTCATATAATTATAACAAAATACGCAAGCAAATCTCATACTGAGTTTTTTTTAGAATATGATGTACTGAATTCCATAAGGCCATCTTGTTTATCATTTACTGAAAAATTTATACTCGTTACATTTTTATTAATGTCATTTGATTATAACCGATTTGTTGTTAATTCTCTCATTTCGGCGTTCGAAAAAGGGGAGAAATAATTTTTTTAGCTAAAAACGATGTATTTTTGAAAATATATTTATATAATTAAATTTAATTCTGTAGTCTAGTGTAAATTGTATAAATAAAACCAAATCGCCTAAGTTACAAAGTTTAAATGTAAATGTTTAAATCTCTCCATTGTTTTTCTATTTCAGTTTCATTTCTGCACACATTATTAATAATTTAGCTGTATTTATCACAGATATGTAGCATTTTGGTCTTTTATTTGACACCACAATTGAAGGATTAACAACATTTTGCATTTCGTCAAAAAGTAATTCTTGAAAAACAAACAGCCTGTCCTGAATTTCACAGGAAACAATACAAAACAATAAACAATTGTTTCAATAATTTCAAATAAAAATGGACATACCTGGAGAAACGGTAGTTACCAAGACATGATTGTGTTTTTGTACTTTTTTACTATAGCTATTGAATCCTTTTAAGGCGCCCAAGAACTCAAGGCATGTAAATATGAAAGAAACTCAGTTCAAAACCCTGTAAATACGGTGGTTATCAGGCAACAAGCTACGCTATAAAAATAAGTACACATCCAGTAGAAAAAAGAACGTGAACTAGAACAAAAGTAAAGCGTGAGCATACAAGAATAGTTCTCAATTTGTTTGTGCTCAGAAGAAATTCCTGATATGCTGCAAGAACTGGAAATTGGAAAACGTTACAAATAGAGAACGAAGTGGCAGAAATAGAAAGAAGAATAAGACTAAGTTGAGTAGCTTTCGAAAGTTGTTAAGTGTAGTACTTTGCTCCAAGAATTTTAAGAGGAAACAAAGCAAAACTCTTCAATAGTTGCGTGTTACATGTGATAACATGGCTTTTACATGAAAGACCGTTGACAGAGTACCAAAAATCCAAATTGCGATGGAATGGAGTATCTTGAATGCAAGATTAAATTACAAACAGTAAGGATAAAAGCATAATAGAAGTAGCAATGAGCTCGGCACATGATGAGGACGACAGACGATAGATGAACCAGAAGAGGTTTAGAGTGAAGATCACGAATAGGATTATTATGGTACTGAAATGTAAAGAACAGGAAACAATTGAAGAAATGAAGGTAAGGCCAATATTCAACAATGGATGAACGAAGATTGAGAAAGAAGAAGATATGTAAAGAAGAGCTTCTCTACAGTAAATAAGTATAAGAGATTTGGCGTTTCCTTTATTCTGCATCAATAAATTCTTACAATAATAATGAAGGCACAGTGTTGTAGCGGTCTACAAAAAAAGGAATGAGCGAAGTGATTTTGTTATTAACAATTTGGAAAAAAGAACATACCCAAACGCGTCATTCATACCTTGTTAATTGGGATCGTTGTAGAGTATGAATAGGGGATGCTGGAGCATCTTGGATGCGTCAATTTTGTCAAAACCTGAAAAAGCACGTAGCACACAGTATTTTAGTTTAATGGAGCAGGGTGCAGCGAATGTCATCAGAAACAGACAGCAAGTGCATTTATTAGAACACGTGCACTATTTGGGTTTTTATAAACTCACAAACAGGGCAAAATAATGAATTTCCGCAAAAATTCAAAATTTAGATAATTCATTCTATAACATTTCCTGCCTCCAGAAAAAACAAAAGATTTGCATTTTAAAACACAATTTAAGCGACAATTTACACGCAAAACAAACATATAACGAATACTACTAGCATTGCAGACAACACAATCAAAGGATGTTAAGCTAATCAAAGTTGTTGAATGGTCAAAGGACAGGGTTTGACCAGTGGTCTCTTTAACTCCATTCTTGTCTTTAACCGTAGCTACTCACGCTACATTATTGTCTGCAAGATTTAAAGCCTAAATACATCCTAAATATCATCGATACGAAGGTAAATTATCAGTTTTTCTTAAAACTAACGTTCCAATAGTGGGAGTTTAGTGAGTTCCAGCCAGTTAGGCCGTTATTGCAACTTTATAGGCCGTAGGGCTAGAAAAGCCATTTTACGCCCGCTATCGAGGGCCAATAAACAAGATTATGCTTCCAAAATGAAATAAATTATATCAGCAGTCCACTGCCAAAGAATTTGATGAAACAGCTAGAAACACTTAAATTAATATCATTATTTTGAAGCCAAAAGTAACACTCAGTGAACCCTCTGAAGGGAAGTCTTAGCGTAAAAGGCAATGAAAAGTTCAACAAGGTTAATGTTAGCAGATCTGAAGGATCCAGCTTCTGAGAGAGTTCATTACTTAGCTCAAAACTTCAGCCACACAGGTAGCATAGAATCCACTCACAAGCCTTTTGACGCCGGGGCACATGGGTTGCTCTCATCCAACACCAAAATGTCAGGGGGCAGCCAAAGTTACAGCGAGCGTCTACGTACACGGTTTTGTTATCACCAGGTGAGCGGAAAATGTGCCGACAGGAACGCGAGAGCTCTATGCCGCAGTTTTACTAACCCGGAGTTGCTGCAAGATCAGACCGCAATTACACTACGTAGTTCGAGTAGAAGAAAGAAACGAAATGAGATAAACTTACCCCGTTCACTTGACGGACAACACTTGTCGCGTCGAACGACCTTATTAGTCTAAAAATCCGTCAACGACGAGGACTAAATTATTTCTCTGGTAAATCAGTGCCAAAAGCCCCTCACAATCGGGTGTGCAGTAGGGTGGAGCGAAAAATCTGACTTTTTAGAACCCTAACGCATATATGCGAAAAAGTGGTGGACTGACTAATTATAACGCCCTGCAAGATCTAAAGTCGATCTGATAACGTTAAGCGGTGCCCCCACCACTTCTAAGGTGGCTAAGGACATGTCAATATGCGTCGCGGAACCAAACCAGTTTAATGAGTTTACCAGCAACTGTTGTTAGCTGAGTGTGTGTTTGAACTGTCAGTTATCACTGGAAAATACTTTTTTCGGGCTGTAGTGGTTTTCTGTTGTCTCTGTGTAATTTCCGGAATTTTAATATAAGTGTATTTTTTTGGTAAATTATGCCGAATACTAGGAAAGACACTGACACCCGTATTCATAGTCGTTCGCCAGCGGGTCGCCGCGACTCGCCAGAGTTTCGTTATGAATAGTATGTTGGTGGCACTGTACGTCTATGTCAAATTCGAGGTTAGCAGGTTAGATTATGTGTCAGTTTCTGTCAAAACTGACTGAAAACCTAACCGGATCACCTCGAATTTGACATAGACGTACAGTGCCGCCAACATACGAAACTCCGGCGATCCGCTGGCGAACGACTATGAATACGGGTGTGAGTGTCCTGTGTTTGGGGCTCCTTCAAAATTCAAGGATAATATTTTGCCTACATATCAAGATGTGATGAAGAATTATTCGTATGTGCGTTAAACGTTAATTGATGTTTCTCAAAATAAAGCAGAGCCGACTTTAAGTAACATTTCAGCCATCCTGATAGCAGAGCTGAAAGTAATTGGTCTAAGGCATCTATTCCGGTGGTGTCTGATCAACAAATATTACATTTAGTAGGACAATATAACGAGAAATTTAGAAAACTCAAAAAACCCTTAAAATCTCGACATAGTGATGCTCTTAAACAAAAAGTGATTGAGTTTAAACAGAGTGCTGAAGCAAAACTTTTTGACATTTCGTCCTGCAAGTGTTTGAACTTTTCGTTGTGTAAGTGCAAAAGCAAAATATCCATTAGAGAAAGAGAATTTCTATTAGACCAGAGAAATGTGAGAAAGATGTTTATTGTCTATATTGAACCAGTAATCAAAAAAAAAATCAGCGATCATTACATCGAAACGAGCTAGAAACTCAGAGGCTACCTTCAACTTCCACTTCTAAGGTGTTGGCTACAGAATTTTCATCAGATGATGAAAAGACAGATGATTAGGTTTGTTCAGATGTGAAACAAAAGTCTAGCTCTCAAGCTGAACCAAGTTCAAAACAAATGCGTATAAAGTTACCAAGTCTCGCACAGGCTTGCGATCGAACGGGTGTTTCTGATAGATCCGATGCTATTATAACGTTTGCTGTATTAAAGGATATTGGACTGGTAACAACGGAAGAGACTTGTAAAGTAATAGATAAGTCAAATAAGAAGGGAGAGAACACGGGAGTCTTTAAGAACGCAGCAAAACAAGAAAAAAACAGTATTACAAGCCATTTATTTTGACGGGCGAAAAGACAATACTCTCATTCAGCGTTTGGTTGATAACAAATATCGCAGAACTACAATTAGCGAAGAGCATACTGTGCTTGCGTCAGAGCCAGACTCTAAGTATTTTGGCCAGATAACCGTTCCATGTGGTACAGCAACAGCAACTGCAGAAAATATGATACAATTTCTACAGCAACAAATGGATTTCTTGAACTTAGTTGCGATTGGAAGTGACGGAACCGCTGTAAATACGGGAATTTACAATGGTGTATATAGAAAGTTAGAAATGCCTATTGGAAGGCAATTGCAATGGTTCATTTGTATGCTGCGCGCAAATGAATTACCTTTACGTCATTTAATGAAATATTTAGATGGGGAAACTACTGGATTTTCTGGAGAAATCAGGAAAAAATTATCCTGTTGCGAATTAATGCCGGTCACGAACTTCAAAACAATTTTCACAGAACTTCCTGAAATTGATTGAATATTTTAAGCACGGACCAAAAATATATGTATGAGATAAGTTTGTCCATATCAAGCGGTAATGTGTGTGAAGATTTAGCCAACAAGCATCCTGGAAAGATGGCACACTCAAGATGGTTAAACACCGCAAACAGAGTGTTGCGACTGTATGTGGGAACTCCAGGCCCTTCAGAAAATTTAAAGTGCTTAACAGAATACATTTTGAAAGTTTATATTCCAACATGGTTCTCAATTAAAGTATTTTGTAAAGTAAAATATGGTCCAAAACATTTACTAAAACTAATACAACGATTCCAATATATGCCACTCAATTTGAGAACAGTTGTTGACAAAATTATTCAAATTAATGGATATTTTGCACACCCAGAAAACATTTTGTTAGCAATGCTTGGTGATTCCCGCGTTCATATCCGAGAACTGGCGTATTTTAAAATCTAGAAATGATACTCTTGAGATATGTATAAGAAAATTTAAAATACCAGAGATTAATTTTGAAGCCAATGAATACTTTCAACTGATAAACTGGCAATCAGTTGTTATTACCAAGCGACAAATTACTAAGAAATGTTCCACAGACGAACTTAAAAAACGATTGAAGATGTCCCAGACCAAATTCCAATTTTGAATGTCTCTTGTCATTCCCAGGCTGTAGAGAAATGTGTAAATTTAGTGATAGAAGCATCATCATCTGTTTGTGGACAAAAGGCAAGAGATGGATTTATACGATGCCGGATAGCCTCCCGAGAGATTTTACCAAAATTTGAGACTAAATCCGACTTTTTAAAGGTTTTGGCTTGAAGAGCTGGTACATGGCAGGAGGGCGGGTGAGTGGAACTCGACATGCAGCCACCTCCTCGTGGTGAGTTCTGGGTTGTTTAATAATATAACAGGCGAACAGCTGCATGAAACGTAAATACTCGTAGGTGTAACTATTTGAAAAAAAAAACATATTGAATGGCTGGAGGCACCGGAAAACGAAATCGTACTATGCCTAATTTTGGCGCAGTAACTGGAAGGGGGACACAGTGCTACATAAAACTCATTATCAAGTTAGAAGTTTCGTATGGACATGCAGAGCACGATGGCGGGATATTTAAACTTTGCAATGTACTGACAAATGCCTGAATTTATCGATGAAGATAAAATATTGAAAAATACGTTTGCTTATGAGCAAGAGCAGATGAGCAGATTCGTTTGGTTGCCACAAAACTCGGCTCACCGCCTCGTTTTTGCATTCAAACTCGTATCGTGAAGATGCTCATAATCAAACTTGTGTCGTTAATATCTATAACATACTATTAATGGAAAATAATAAGAGACTTTATAGTCGCACTATAACGCAGAGAAAATAACAAAAACAGAGAGTATCTATTATTAAACTATTTATTTTCAATACATCGTCGTTTTCGTCCTCTCTATTGAACAAAAATAGTAATTAATAATAAGTACATAAAAATACTACAAACTTTAACATAAGCTATGAATTCTATTTATGGTAGTTTCTGATGATAATACTTTCTAGATTATAAGAATTTTTTAAAACTAAAACGTAAGAAAAAATATAAAAACCTAAGATCTACGTGAAAAAAGTTTTTTTTAAAGAAAAATGCAAGAGAAGCTTTAAAAAACATACAATCTATATAAAAAGAGTTGTTTAAAACTAAAATGCAAGAGATTTAAAAAACGAAAGATCCATATGAAAAAAGCGTTTTTTTAAACTAAAACGTAAGAAAAGATTTAAACAACGGAAGATCCATATGAAAAAGCGTTTTTGTAACTAAAACGTAAGAAAAGATTTAAAAAAAAAAGATTAACATGAAAAGCGTGTCTTTTAAATGAAAACCTAAGACTGAGTTTTTTACAAGAAAAACGTAAGAAAAGATTTAAAAAATATAAGATCCATATGAAAAAGGTTTTTTAAAACTAAAACGCAAGAAAAGATTTAAAAAACGAAAGGTTAATATGAAAAAGCGTTTTTTAACTAAAACGTAAATAAAGATTTAAAAAACAAAAGATTAACATGAAAAGGGTGTCTTTTTAAAAGAAAACCTAAGACTAAGTTTTTTACAAGAAAAACGTAAGAAAAGATTTAAAAAACATAAGATCCATATGAAAAAAGGGTTTTTTAAAGCTAAAACGCAAGAACAGATTTAAAAAAACAAAAGGTTAATATGAAAAGAGAGTTTTTTAAAGGAAAACCTAAGAATGACTTTTTTTACAAGAAAACGTAAGACAAGACATGAACAAGTGAAATATTGATATTAAAAGTATTTCAGCATGGAATTAAAATAAAGATACATATAAAAAAAGATGGACTTGTACGTAAGAAGTACTGTATTAAGAAGAAAATAGAAAGAGCTTTAAGTTAAAACAAATAAGTAGAGAACGAACAACGGATCCGAAAAACAGAAGCACATCAGATATTCGACCGAACAGTTCAATTCAAGAGAGAGAGAGAGAGAAAGATCGAACGGTTTTGGTCAAGTAGCAAGGAGCAGCCGACGCAAGCACTAGACGCGGGTTAGAGGCAGTAAAAACGAACACGAGATTTGCGTGCTCGAGCGACAGAGAAAGAAATGCTCCTAGGACCGTCAGGTAGGTAGCGAGTTCGAAGCCGGTTTAGGGCAACTTTTTAAAAATCCTTCAAAGTGCGTATGCACATACATAACCCGTGTCATCTCGAAAAATGAAATTGGGCGTCGCAGAAGCTTTCTCTTTGTCAAATTCGATAGCAAGGGCAACGTGCACTTCAAACAAGTTTAAATATTGAGCGGACGGTGGGCCAAAGTCCGAGAATATCGAAAGATGCGAGCGCAGCATGAAATACGATACCAGCTACACGCGGGGGCGGCTACAAAGCGATAAGAATACCAGCCGTTCAGACGACACATCAGTTCTTGGAAATTCAGGCAGGTAGGCTCTGTCTAAAACTTTAGCGCCCTCTCTTTGATAGAGGCGTGAACGATACATCTGCTACCCAAATTCATTTATTAGAGGTATTTCTTATACTGCCGCCTTCTTGTGCTATTATTCCGTAATTCGTGTGGAAATTAAAATTACAATTGAGTCCCCACTACTACGGTCCCGCTCTTAACGGGTCTACTAATACAGTTTGCTATGTTGTTGATAGCAACTAGGAAGAGAGAAACATTCAGTAGGAACCCTTGGGGAACATCGGTGTCTAAGCTCGTGTAATTTGAGAGAGTGCCATTGACTCTAACTCTAAACACTCTGTTTTCTAGAAAGTTCTTAATAAACGACAGTATTCTTCGTTGAATTCCCCATTGAGATAATGATACTAGGATTCTGTGCTTCTAGGTCATTTCGAAAGCTTTTTTTATATCGAAGCTCATCGCCAGCACGTGTTGTTTGTTTATGAATGCCTCTTGTATTTCGGCTTCCACGCGTATAAGATGATCAGTGGTTGATCTATTTTTTCTGAAACCATTTTTAATACCTGTTAATTAATTGTTGGCTTCTAGAAACCAAGTAAGCCTTGAATTAACAATTTTGTCGAGAATCTTGCACATCGTGCATGTTAACGCTATCGGGCGATAGCTTGACGGATTCAACTTGTCTTTTCCGGGTTTGCATATCGGAATCGCTATTGCTTTTCGCCAGTTGTTGGAAAAAGTATGCTTACACCAAATTTTGTTGTAAATATTTAATATGTACCTTTTTCCACCTTTAGGTAGGTTACTAATGAAGCTGTACGGAATTTTGTCAGGTCCTGTACTGGTACTGTTTGTGCATATAAGCGCTATTGCTGGTTCTTCTTCATTTATGGGATTGTTGATAGATTCTTCATTCTCTAGATTATTGCAAAAGTATTGGTTTTCAGCATAAGCTTTATGTTGAGCAAATTCTGCTTCGAAGTTATCATCGCTGGGATTATGACCAAATTGACACGGAGTAGTTGAGTTATTTCGGTTGTTGATGTGATGTTTCCATCTTTGATGAGTGCTGTAATTTCTGTAGAATATGACGTGCCCTTGATTTTATTGATTTTGTTCTAGACTTCAGTAGGAGGAGTTGATGATGTAGTAGTTGACACGTAGGTTTCCCATGATTACTTTTTGCATGCCCTAATACTACTTCTTGCGTTGACTCTGCATCTTTTAAAATCGATAAGATTTTCGATTGTCTGACTTTTTTTGTACAAGTTGAGGGCCTTTCTCCTTTTTGTTACTGCTTCCTTACATTCGCTGTTCCATCATGGTACGGGTTTTATTTTTATCGTGCCATTAGTTTTTCCTATAGAAGTTGAGGCAGCGTCCATTATTAGATGGGTAAAGTCGGATACTAAGTTTTCAATCTGCTTTGTATCTATCATCAAAAGATGGAAGATGTTGTTCAATATAGTTGGAGTATTTCGTCCAGTCAGTACTATTAAGTTTCCATTTTGGATTAGTTTTTGTGTATTCATTTATGGTTCCCGTGTTTATTAGAATTGGAAAGTGATCACTATCATGTAGGTTAGTAATAACTTTCCACCTTGTATGGGTAGCAATATTTGCTGAACATATACTCAAGTGAATAGCTGAGAACCCTCCAGTAGCGGAGCTGAAATGGATTGGTTGTTTGTCATTGAGTAGAATTAGATTAGTGCTTTGTAAGAATTTCTCAATGATATGGTCCCTGGTATCAGTTTTTTTGGATCCCCAGAGGAAATGATGTGCTTTAATGTCGGCTACAATTATAAAAGGAGAAGATAGTTGTGGAATTACATCTTCAAGATCTTCTTTATCGAGTTTTTTACTGTTTGGTAAGTAAATACTTCATATAGTTAGCTTTCGCGGGGTCAGTAGTGTGACCGCTGTTGAATTAAGGTTTGTGGTTAGTAGTACTTCCTTACAATGATACTTGTTAGCTACATATATTGCAACACTTCCGCTAGCTATGTTTTGATTAACTCTGTTTTTATAGAAGATTGTGCATCCCCGAATTTGTGGTGATAACTTTTCTTAAAATTTGTTTCTTGAAGACATTGAACAGTAGGTGAGTATTTAGATATAAGTTAGAATAGTTCAAGTAAGCGTGTAGTGAGTCCGTTTAAGTTCCACTGTATTATATTAGCCATTTTGTTAATAAAAGTTTGATTCGGTGTCGATATCAGATGTGGCGGAGTAGTCATTTTGAGTTTCGATTATACTATCCTCATTTGTGTTCAAGATATTTGTTGCTCGTAGTTTATTTATAATTCTTGTAAGTCTATTCTTGATGGAGCGTTGAGTTAAATGTGGATACACACTTTCCATCATAAGAGTTAATGCCTTAATATCTGTGGTGTACAAGTAAACAATGGTTAAGGAGTAAGGTAATCCTTGTACATTTTCTAAGTCTACGAGTAAATCATAAGTCAGTACAAAAGAGTCACGATGTTCTGTTATGACTGTTTTTGTCAGGGCGAGCAATTCGGATATTGTAAGGTTTAAGGCTTCTTTTTTTTCTGGAAGTTTACAATTTTTGACTTTTCTTTTTTTTGGTTTGCTGTGGCTTTATAAATAGTGGTTCTTCTGTGAGCTGTTTTGGTTCTGTAGAATTAGATTCTGATAGTGTATTGGCTGAATTATCGGGTAAGTCACTAGATACGCTTAAGTTTGATGATAACGGACGCTTGAGTCCTTTGCTTGTGAGATCTTCGTTGTTTTCTTTTTCGTGGATGGTAATGATAGTCTCAGGAGTTTTGTCAGGACATTTTTAGTTTGATAGGAACGTACGGCTATTAGCGTACTTTCTAAATTACGACCCCGCTTGAATATGGGGTTTTCGTATTTTCCGCCTGAATTTGAGCATATCGAGTTATGTGCAAGCATTTATTGGCTTTCTAGTGAACACAGCTGTGTTGTTGGCTTACAACTATCGGCTCTGAAAGGCACTCATTTGGCGTAGCTTGTTTGCAATTCGTTGACGCGCTAAGTTTATCCGTTGTTACAAATATCGATCCGTCTGCAAAAGCGCTTTTCCTGCGTGTTTCTGGGTGAATTAAGACACAGCGCCCATGGGTGTGAGAGAGAAAGCTACAGCTCGGCTGCCCCGAGACTGTATACGATCGCGCGCTGTCTGCGTGCATTTCCAGTTCAGTTGGGCCCTGGCTTCCGCTAGCGACAGTTGGTTTTGAAGTGGGCCTCCCGCAGTGCGCCCTTCGGGGTGGCACTTGCGAGGGTGTTTAACGTTTTGTGCCTTCTTAGACTGTGTGCGAATACCGCTGTTTTAATGGTTATTAGGACTTCCGTCGCTTCAAAGCATTTGGCCGTGCGTTACGCATTTTTGAGACATTGCTGTGTGGGCGTGAGTGACCGTTTGGGGTGTCGGCTGTCATTGTTGTAAGCCTTTTGAGTTTTCGATTTGCCGTGGAGTGGCAGACTCCTATATCGCGTCGATTAAACGGATTGCTTTGTGGGAACTCCTTAGCCGTGTTATGTGTTCGCGAAGCTGTCACTTTACCGTTCTGCCTTTCCGTGTGAACTTTGCATTACGTCTCGTATGAGGATAAATCCCCATGTGTTCAGCTCCCGCAGCTTCCGCAGTTCGTTGAGATGTTGCAGTATTCCTTCCCGTTACGTCTATGCTGTATCTGGAGACGGTAGCAGTTGCAGCAGCTTAGGACGTCTAGTTACCGCACAGCCAAGCTCCTTACAGGTATCGTTTGTATTGTTTATTAACGTTTAGTGTGTAACTTAACTTATATACAGTGTGCTTCGTCGACTTATCGGACGGTTGGTGTAACGTCTCGGTTATTTAGCTTTTATTGTGTACCTTGTTGCATTTGTCAAACTATTGCAGTTGTGAACCTGTCATTACATTTCATTTACCGTCAATTTACATAGTTGTTATTCAGCTTTATGCAGTAACCCTTGCCATGTGTCACAACCGCTACTTCATATAGTTAAATGTCGCCCCTTTATTACAGCTATTTGTTCATAGTTTACTGTTCATATCGTTTTTCAGAATCAATGCCAAGTTTACCGAATAATTTCAATAGAGTTAAGACGTTGAGCAATTTACCGAACTGCCGCATATACATTTCATATTTACATGTGCCTTTTACTACTTATTCAAATATTTTGGTCAATACATGTCATGTTACTTTAACTGTGGTTTTCTTTGTTATTGTGCATGAGTTGTGTGTTTATATTTTACAGTTGTAAGAAAAGTTTGGCGAATTGATGAAGTGGATTTTAAAAAGGTAGGTCCGATGGTGCTGAACCGGTTCGCTGTCCAGATTACCGCCAAGTTTAAAGTTGAAAGGTGAACTCGTCATATGCTTCCACTGTTTCTCAGTGAGTTTACCTGTGCATTTTCTTATAGTGATGGAATTGTGGTGCCGCCTTATCATTTTAGATCTGTTTACCGTTCATTATGCCGCTGCCCTTGTGTTATCTCGTGTTGGACCACCCCACGCTCTACTGTAGTTTAGCCGGCAACTCTTGTTATGGGCTGGGCAGAGGTCCTATGTGAGTTACATTCAAGATTTTGTGAGTTATTGTACGCGCTAGTCGTCTAGATTTATCGTGGCTTTTCGTAAATACCGTTATAAGCTGACCCGTTGTCGTAAATGTCGTTTTAGTCTGTAACAGTTTCAGTAGGTGAGATTTTTTTGGGAAAGTTGGCATTTATTAGCAATGTGCCCTAATTGTTTGCAGTTATAGCATAGCATGGAATCGGTTGTGAGAAATATGCGATAGGCTGTCTCTTCGTGATAAATTGGTAGTGATTCGGGTATATCTGCCGCTGTTTGAGCTACATAAACTTGTCTTCTGAAACTTAGAATGTGAGCGTATCCCTCCTCGGCTACTCCAGCACGTAGAAAGCTTATAGGTGACACCACTTTTATTCCATTGTTTGTAGCTCATTTGCGACTACTGTATGAGGGATTGTAGGGGAAACATTAGATAATAAGACCCGTTTAGCTGAAGTAACTAGTCGACGAAGTGGCAGACGTGTGTTATTTATATATAAGTAACTATGCTGTTTTGTAATTTCTTGTGATACATGTTCACTAGATAAGTATACACAGAAACGATTGTTAGATTTTTTGGACGCAAATCTAATGTGACTGGAATTAATAATTGCTCCAAGAGCTTTTAGATAATCTTGTTGTATGAGACCGTCAAGAGTGTGGATTATTATAGCTTGCTCCTTTATAGGGAATATGTCGGGATTCTGTGTTTGTACAATAAAGGAAAAAGTGGTTTGTTTTGGAGAGTGTTCGTTGTTCTTGAGGTTATCTCCGGGACTCCTGTAATCAGAATTCCCGGGAGGCGGGTCACCCATTTTTATGTATTAAAATTTAACTCGTATCGTATTTAACACTCGCACTATAAAGCACTTCCAAAATATCAACAATTGTACTCTGCACAAATCTGACCTTTCCGCGGGGCGGTAAGGGAAAATTTTCATTTGGATTATCGTAATCAGGTGTATTACAATTTTTTAACTTAACAATATAAACATAAGTTTCAGCTTTTGAATAATTGCCGTTTGAGTTAGGCTATTCATTTAATTTTGAGAGATTTGAAAATTCACTTCACGGACACTCTAAATTTTGATGAACACTTCACATTTACAGTAAATGGTTGTTTGAGAACCCTTGGATTTATAATGCAAATTGTCAAAAATTTTATAACATTTTGGCTGTCGAAACACTATTCATTAGTCATTACCCTCATTCAATCGAGGATAGAATTTGCGATTATAGTGGGATACAAGACTGGCGATGAATGCTCAGGGTAAAATATATCTACTATAAGAAATATCGCAGGTATCCTGGCTTTAGATTTTATGAGGGAATACAACAAGAATTTAAAATTGTAAAACTTTCTCAAAGACGTAACTTACTTAGTATGACTTTTTTGTTTAAACTTATACACCATCTTATAGACTGTCCACCTTTGTTATCTCCCTTATCGTTCTATGCCCCGGCATATAGATCACGGAAAAAGAATATTTTCAATATTCGACGTTATCGAACTCTGGTAAAACGATTCTCACCTATTATTCGGATATGTTCTTTATCCAATTATTTAGACAGGGCACAATACTTTCAAATAGAAATTCTTTCATCATCGCTAGCGCAATTTAAATTACAGATGAATACATTATTGAACTAATAAATGCGATGTGACGGATGTTGACGTGTAGTTACATTCACTGTATATGTTTGTTTAAAATTATTGATTTGATAAATAATTGTAGTTAAAATATCTGTACGTAGATAACATGACATGTGTCACACAACAATGTAATTGGGCGTGTCGCCTGTTTTATTCTTCAAATAAATAAATATATATCGCAGAGAACATGTTACACCTTATTACAATGACTTGAAAATACTCAAGGCTGAAAATCGTTTTCCATATATTACTGTATGCTCACATATCACATTTTAATTTACAAGGTACCTGCATATTTGTATTCTCTTTTATATCAGAGAATGGTTTATCACGATTTTAATTTGAGAAATAGGGAACAGTTCACTTTATCATTTCATAACACAGCCAAATTCGAAGGCTGCTTTGAAGGTTCGAAATAATATCACCCATTTTGATAAATGATATACACGAATTATTTCTTATCAGTGCGAACTCCCAGTCGTTTAAATTAAATTGTAAATAAAAGTAAAACATTATTATTATTACATACATACATACTTTTGTTATATGTGCAAAATATCTAAAGCTTCTGTTTTGCACTTGTGAGATTTAAAAAATTCCCCTTTGGCTCATCCTTTAAACTCTACCATGCGTGCAAAAAATGGAATTTTAGATACTTCTTGTATAAATAACTATTAATTGCCAGTTTAAGCACATTTTACGTATTATATTGTTTAAGAAATAGTAATTAGTGAACTGTTGCACGTAACATGACAACAGTTATCGTTGTATAGATTTTATATTATATATAATTTGCATATAATATTTGCATAGTTGCCAACTTTTATTTTTTGCTTCTCGTACTTCTTTTTTGGTTTGATTTGTTTGTTTGATATATTCATTATGATATTGATTTTTGGATTTAATATATTTACTCCATGCTTTCTTCTTTTTATTATTTTTTCCTTCACTTCAGTATTCCACCATCGTGTTCTTTGTCTATCTTGATTTATAGTAGTTGCCCCACAGATTTCTATTGTTTTTCATATTAGAGTATCTGAGGATATTCTATTTTTGATTTAGGGTGGTTTCAGTATCTTTATTTTGTATGTCTAATTCCTGTTTTATTTCTTTTTATGAAATTTTCTTGTAATTCTTGTTTCTTAATTTTTTTATTTGAATTCTGCGATCTTTCTTCTTGTATGTGTCAGTGTTGATCTATTTCTCCTATTAACAGTCTGTGGTCGGTTGTTAATTCTACTTTAACTTCTACTTCTATGTTTATTAATATATTTCTGATATTTTCTGTATATATTACGTAGTCTATTATACTTTTGCCATCTTTTCCTAGTGGTACGAATGTAAATCTTTGTCCCGCGGGATGTTTGAAAGGTGCATTTCCTATTATTAGTTCATTTTTTATGCAGAAGTGTAGTAGTCGTTTCCCATTTTTTCCTTTCTTTTGGTCAAATTTTCCTAGTATCTGTAGTTCCCTTTGATTATTTTAATTGGAGCCTACTCTTGAGTTCCAGTCTCCTATGATAATTATTTTCTCGTTCTTCTCTTAGTTTATATATTTGTTGGAATTCTAGAATTCCTCTATCTCTTCTCCTTTTGTCCCTACGACTGGTACATATATTTGTATAATCGTTAGTTTGATATATCTTGCTCTGTATGTACATTATTCTTGAGGTACAAGGTACACATTTTGTAATATTAAGTTTTAATTACTTCGCCACTATTATTCCCACTCCTTTATTATCTTGATCTGGTTTTACTACTGAGTAATATATTGTGTATCCATTCATCATTTGTTTCCTTCCTTGTTCTTTTTCCGGTTTTCACTTAAGCCAACTATTTGTATTTTATATTTTTTTCATTTCTTCAATAATGTCTTCCTCTTTAGATGTAAGTGTCTTAATCTTCGATGTTCCTACTCCAAGTTCTATTTTTTCTTAATGATTGTCTGTTTTCTTTACCTTTGTCCATTGCCAGTGTTGTCTTTTTTGGTTTCCCGGTTTTTTGTTTTTGCTATAAGTTCTGGTTTATATTCTTATTTACTCCGCTGTTATTTATTTCTAGTTGTTTTATTGGTGCTAACAGTGTCTGGATGGTATTTGATCGTATTTATTTTGTTCGAGAGGTTGACGGTTTAAACATCTTGTTTGGTGCTTTCTTTAAAACTCTCTATCTTTCTTCTGTTTCACCAGATCCTAGTTGATTTCTTCCTCTTTTTTTAGATTACATAGTTTCTTCTATTCCTTGGCTATCTATTCCTTGAGAGTATTCTTGTGTTTAGGATTCATTGTTGTCTTCTAAATCGGTTTTGTATTCCCCATCATCTTCTAAGGTTATTTCATTACCATTTCTTTTCTCTTTTTCTGCTTGATCATTATAAAGTTGTCCTTCTAGTATTAGTCTATCATACTTTAAATGTGCTTCATTGTCTTGTTTTCTTGCTTCAATAACGGTTTTGATTTCTTTCTCCCTTCAATAACATCTTTTGGGTAGTCTTCTTGAATATATATATTAGTTCCTGCTAGCTTTTTCGGTTTGTTAATAATTGTAGTTTTTTCCTATATGTACGTTGTTAATCCAATTAAAATTGGACAATGAAGCACATTTAAAGTATGATAGACTAATACTAGAAGGACAACTTTATAATGATCAAGCAGAAAAAGAGAAAAGAAATGGTAATGAAATAACCTTAGAAGAAGATGGGGAATACAAAACCGATTTAGAAGACAACAATGAATCCTAAACACAAGAATACTCTCAAGGAATAGATAGCCAAGGAATAGAAGAAACTATGTAATCTAAAAAAAGAGGAAGAAATCAACTAGGATCTGGTGAAACAGAAGAAAGATAGAGAGTTTTAAAGAAAGCACCAAACAAGATGTTTAAACCGTCAACCTCTCGAACAAAATAAATAAGATCAAATACCATCCAGACACTGTTAGCACCAATAAAACAACTAGAAATAAATAACAGCGGAGTAAATAAGAATATAAACCAGAACTTATAGCAAAAACAAAAAACCGGGAAACCAAAAAAGACAACACTGGCAATGGACAAAGGTAAAGAAAACAGACAATCATTAAGAAAAAATAAAACTTGGAGTAGGAACATCGAAGATTAAGACACTTACATCTAAAGAGGAAGACATTATTGAAGAAATGAAAAAAATATAAAATACAAATAGTTGGCTTAAGTGAAAACCGGAAAAAGAACAAGGAAGGAAACAAATGATGAATGGATACACAATATATTACTCAGTAGTAAAACCAGATCAAGATAATAAAGGAGTGGGAATAATAGTGGCGAAGTAATTAAAACTTAATATTACAAAATGTGTACCTTGTACCTCAAGAATAATGTACATACAGAGCAAGATATATCAAACTAACGATTATACAAATATATGTACCAGTCGTAGGGACAAAAGGAGAAGAGATAGAGGAATTCTAGAATTCCAACAAATATATAAACTAAGAGAAGAACGAGAAAATAATTATCATAGGAGACTGGAACTCAAGAGTAGGCTCCAAATAAAATAATCAAAGGGAACTACAGATACTAGGAAAATTTGACCAAAAGAAAGGAAAAAATGGGAAACGACTACTACACTTCTGCATAAAAAATGAACTAATAATAGGAAATGCACCTTTCGAACATCCCGCGGGACAAAGATTTACATTCGTACCACTAGGAAAAGATGGCAAAAGTATAATAGACTACGTAATATATACAGAAAATATCAGAAATATATTAATAAACATAGAAGTAGAAGTTAAAGTAGAATTAACAACCGACCACAGACTGTTAATAGGAGAAATAGATCAACACTGACACATACAAGAAGAAAGATCGCAGAATTCAAATAAAAAAATTAAGAAACAAGAATTACAAGAAAATTTCATAAAAAGAAATAAAACAGGAATTAGACATACAAAATAAAGATACTGAAACCACCCTAAATCAAAAATAGAATATCCTCAGATACTCTAATATGAAAAACAATAGAAATCTGTGGGGCAACTACTATAAATCAAGATAGACAAAGAACACGATGGTGGAATACTGAAGTGAAGGAAAAAAAAAATAAAAAGAAGAAAGCATGGAGTAAATGATTAAATCCAAAAATCAATATCATAATGAATATATCAAACAAACAAATCAAACCAAAAAAGAAGTACGAGAAGCAAAAAATAAAAGTTGGCAACTATGCAAATATTATATGCAAATTATATATAATATAAAATCTATACAACGATAACTGTTGTCATGTTACGTGCAACAGTTCACTAATTACTATTTCTTAAACAATATAATACGTAAAATGTGCTTAAACTGGCAATTAATAGTTATTTATACAAGAAGTATCTAAAATTCCATTTTTGCACGCATGGTAGAGTTTAAAGGATGAGCCAAAGGGGAATTTTTTAAATCTCACAAGTGCAAAACAGAAGCTTTAGATATTTTGCACATATAATAAAAGTATGTATGTATGTAATAATAATAATGTTTTACTTTTATTTACAATTTAATTTAAACGACTGGGAGTTCGCACTGATAAGAAATAATTCGTGTATATCATTTATCAAAATGGGTGATATTATTTCGAACCTTCAAAGCAGCCTTCGAATTTGGCTGTGTTATGAAATGATAAAGTGAACTGTTCCCTATTTCTCAAATTAAAATCGTGATAAACCATTCTCTGATATAAAAGAGAATACAAATATGCAGGTACCTTGTAAATTAAAATGTGATATGTGAGCATACAGTAATATATGGAAAACGATTTTCAGCCTTGAGTATTTTCAAGTCATTGTAATAAGGTGTAACATGTTCTCTGCGATATATATTTATTTATTTGAAGAATAAAACAGGCGACACGCCCAATTACATTGTTGTTGACACATGTCATGTTATCTACGTACAGATATTTTAACTACAATTATTTATCAAATCAATAATTTTAAACAAACATATACAGTGAATGTAACTACACGTCAACATCCGTCACATCGCATTTATTAGTTCAATAATGTATTCATCTGTAATTTAAATTGCGCTAGCGATGATGAAAGAATTTCTATTT
This sequence comes from Agriotes lineatus, assembly GCA_940337035.1. Lineage (NCBI taxonomy): Eukaryota > Metazoa > Arthropoda > Insecta > Coleoptera > Elateridae > Agriotes > Agriotes lineatus. Next base: position 139,948 of record CALNHX010000811.1, read on the forward strand.
GAAAGTATTGTGCCCTGTCTAAATAATTGGATAAAGAACATATCCGAATAATAGGTGAGAATCGTTTTACCAGAGTTCGATAACGTCGAATATTGAAAATATTCTTTTTCCGTGATCTATATGCCGGGGCATAGAACGATAAGGGAGATAACAAAGGTGGACAGTCTATAAGATGGTGTATAAGTTTAAACAAAAAAGTCATACTAAGTAAGTTACGTCTTTGAGAAAGTTTTACAATTTTAAATTCTTGTTGTATTCCCTCATAAAATCTAAAGCCAGGATACCTGCGATATTTCTTATAGTAGATATATTTTACCCTGAGCATTCATCGCCAGTCTTGTATCCCACTATAATCGCAAATTCTATCCTCGATTGAATGAGGGTAATGACTAATGAATAGTGTTTCGACAGCCAAAATGTTATAAAATTTTTGACAATTTGCATTATAAATCCAAGGGTTCTCAAACAACCATTTACTGTAAATGTGAAGTGTTCATCAAAATTTAGAGTGTCCGTGAAGTGAATTTTCAAATCTCTCAAAATTAAATGAATAGCCTAACTCAAACGGCAATTATTCAAAAGCTGAAACTTTTGTTTATATTGTTAAGTTAAAAAATTGTAATACACCTGATTACGATAATCCAAATAAAAATTTTCCCTTACCGCCCCGCGGAAAGGTCAGATTTGTGCAGAGTACAATTGTTGATATTTTGGAAGTGCTTTATAGTGCGAGTGTTAAATACGATACGAGTTAAATTTTAATACATAAAAATGGGTGACCCGCCTCCCGGGAATTCTGATTACAGGAGTCCCGGAGATAACCTCAAGAACAACGAACACTCTCCAAAACAAACCACTTTTTCCTTTATTGTACAAACACAGAATCCCGACATATTCCCTATAAAGGAGCAAGCTATAATAATCCACACTCTTGACGGTCTCATACAACAAGATTATCTAAAAGCTCTTGGAGCAATTATTAATCCCAGTCACATTAGATTTGCGTCCAAAAAATCTAACAATCGTTTCTGTGTATACTTATCTAGTGAACATGTATCACAAGAAATTACAAAACAGCATAGTTACTTATATATAAATAACACACGTCTGCCACTTCGTCGACTAGTTACTTCAGCTAAACGGGTCTTATTATCTAATGTTTCCCCTACAATCCCTCATACAGTAGTCGCAAATGAGCTACAAACAATGGAATAAAAGTGGTGTCACCTATAAGCTTTCTACGTGCTGGAGTAGCCGAGGAGGGATACGCTCACATTCTAAGTTTCAGAAGACAAGTTTATGTAGCTCAAACAGCGGCAGATATACCCGAATCACTACTAATTTATCACGAAGAGACAGCCTATCGCATATTTCTCACAACCGATTCCATGCTATGCTATAACTGCAAACAATTAGGGCACATTGCTAATAAATGCCAACTTGCCCAAAAACATCTCACCTACTGAAACTGTTACAGACTAAAACGACATTTACGACAACGGGCCAGCTTATAACGGTATTTACGAAAAGCCACGATAAAGCTAGACGACTAGCGCGTACAATAACTCACAAAATCTTGAATGTAACTCACATAGGACCGCTGCCCAGCCCATAACAAGAGTTGCCGGCTAAACTACAGTAGAGCGTGGGGTGGTCCAACACGAGATAACACAAGGGCAACGGCATAATGAACGGTAAACAGATCTAAAATGATAAGGCGGCACCACAATTCCATCACTATAAGAAAATGCACAGGTAAACTCACTGAGGAACAGTGGAAGCATATGACGAGTTCACCTTTCAACTTTAAACTTGGCGGTAATCTGGACAGCGAACCGGTTCAGCACCATCGGACCTACCTTTTTAAAATCCACTTCATCAATTCGCCAAACTTTTCTTACAACTGTAAAATATAAACACACAACTCATGCACAATAACAAAGAAAACCACAGTTAAAGTAACATGACATGTATTGACCAAAATATTTGAATAAGTAGTAAAAGGCACATGTAAATATGAAATGTATATGCGGCAGTTCGGTAAATTGCTCAACGTCTTAACTCTATTGAAATTATTCGGTAAACTTGGCATTGATTCTGAAAAACGATATGAACAGTAAACTATAAACAAATAGCTGTAATAAAGGGGCGACATTTAACTATATGAAGTAGCGGTTGTGACACATGGCAAGGGTTACTGCATAAATCTGAATAACAACTATGTAAATTGACGGTAAATGAAATGTAATGACTAGTTCACAACTGCAATAGTTTGACAAATGCAAAAAGGTACACAATAAAAGCTAAATAACCGAGACGTTACACCAACCGTCCGATAAGTCGACGAAGCACACTGTATATAAGTTAAGTTACACACTAAACGTTAATAAACAATACAAACGATACCTGTAAGGAGCTTGGCTGTGCGGTAACTAGACGTTCTAAGCTGCTGCAACTGCTACCGTCTCCAGATACTGCATAGACGAAACGGGAAGGAATACTGCAACATCTCAACGAACTGCGGAAGCTGCGGGAGCTGAACACATGGGGATTTATCCTCTCATACGAGACGTAAAGCAAAGTTCACACGGAAAGGCAGAACGGTAAAGCGACAGCTTCGCGAACACATAACACGGCTAAGGAGTTCCCACAAAGGAATTCGTTTAATCGACGCGATATAGGAGTCTGCCACTCCACGGCAAATCGGAAACTCAAAAGGCTTACAACAATGACAGACGACACCCCAAACGGTCACTCACGCCCACACAGCAATGTCTCAAAGATGCGTAACGCACGGCCAAATGCTTTGAAGCGACGGAAGTCCTAATAACCATTAAAACAGCGGTATTCGCACACAGTCTAAGAAGGCACAAAACGTTAAACACCCTCGCAAGTGCCACCCCGAAGGGCGCACTGCGGGAGGCCTACTTCAAAACCAACTGTCGCTAGCGGAAGCCAGGGCCCAACTGAACTGGAAATGCACGCAGACAGCGCGCGATCGTATACAGTCTCGGGGCAGCCGAGCTGTAGCTTTCTCTCTCACACCCATGGGCGCTGTGTCTTAATTCACCCAGAAACACGCAGGAAAAGCGCTTTTGCAGACGGATCGATATTTGTAACAACGGATAAACTTAGCGCGTCAACGAATTGCAAACAAGCTACGCCAAATGAGTGCCTTTCAGAGCCGATAGTTGTAAGCCAACAACACAGCTGTGTTCACTAGAAAGCCAATAAATGCTTGCACATAACTCGATATGCTCGAATTCAGGCGGAATAATACGAAAACCCCATATTCAAGCGGGGTCGTAATTTAGAAAGTACGCTAATAGCCGTACGTTCGTACCAAACTAAAAATGTCTTGACAAAACTCCTGAGACTATCATTACCATCCACGAAAAAGAAAACAACGAAGATCTCACAAGCAAAGGACTCAAGCGTCCGTTATCATCAAACTTAAGCGTATCTAGTGACTTACCCGATAATTCAGCCAATACACTATCAGAATCTAATTCTACAGAACCAAAACAGCTCACAGAAGAACCACTATTTATAAAGCCACAGCAAACCAAAAAAAAAGGAAAGTCAAAAATTGTAAACTTCCAGAAAAAAAAGAAGCCTTAAACCTTACAATATCCGAATTGCTCGCCCTGACAAAAACAGTCATAACAGAACATCGTGACTCTTTTGTACTGACTTATGATTTACTCGTAGACTTTGAAAATGTACAAAGATTACCTGACCCCTTAAACATTGTTTACTTGTACACCACATATATTAAGGCATTAACTCTTATGATGGAAAGTGTGTATCCACATTTAACTCAACGCTCCATAAAGAATAGACTTACAAGAATTATAAATAAACTACGAGCAACAAATATCTTGAACACAAATGAGGATACTATAATCGAAACTCAAAATGACTACTCCGCCACATCTGATATCGACACCGAATCAAACTTTTATTAATAAAATGGCTAATATAATACAGTGGAACTTAAACGGACTCACTACACGCTTACTTGAACTATCGTAACTTATATCTAAATACTCACCTACTGTTCAATGTCTTCAAGAAACAAATTTTAAGGAAAGTTATCACCACAAATTCGGGGATACACAATATTCTATAAAAACAGAGTTAATCAAAACATAGCTAGCGGAAGTGTTGCAATATATGTAGCTAACAAGTATCATTGTAAGGAAGTACTACTAACCACAAACCTTAAGGCAACAGCGGTCACACTACTGACCCCGCGAAAGCTAACTATATGAAGTATTTACTTACCAAACAGTAAAAAACTCGATAAAGAAGATCTTGAAGATGTAATTCCACAACTATCTTCTCCTTTTATAATTGTAGCCGACATGAAAGCACATCATTTCCTTTGGGGATCCACAAAAACTGATACCAGGGGCCATATCATTGCGAAATTCTTACAAAGCACTAATCTAATCCTACTCAATGACAAACAACCAATCCATTTCAGCTCCGCTACTGAAGAGTTCTCAGCTATTCATTTGAGTATATGTTCAGCAAATATTGCTACCCATACAAGGTGGAAAGTTATTACTGACCTACATGATAGTGATCATTTTCCAATTCTAATAAACACGGGAACCATAAATGAATACACAAAAAGTAATCCAAAATGGAAACTTAATAGTGCTGACTGGACGAAATACTCCAACTATATTGAACAACATCTTCCATCTTTTGATGATAGATACAAAGCAGATTGAAAACTTAGTATCCGACTTTACCCATCTAATAATAGACGCTGCCTCAACTTCTATAGGAAAAACTAATGACACGATAAAAATAAAACCCGTACCATGATGGAACAGCGAATGTAGGGAAGCAGTAACAAAAAGGAGAAAGGCCCTCAACTTGTACAAAAAAAGTCAGACAATCGAAAATCTTATTGCTTTTAAAAGATGCAGAGTCAACGCAAGAAGAATTATTAGGGCATGCAAAAAGTAATCACGGGAAACCTACGTGTCAACTACTACATCATCAACTCCTCCTACTGAAGTCTAGAACAAAATCAATAAAATCAAGGGCACGTCATATTCTACAGAAATTACAGCACTCATCAAAGATGGAAACATCACATCAACAACCTAAATAACTCAACTACTCTGTGTTAATTTGGTCATAATTCCAATGATGATAACTTCGAAGCAGAATTTGCTCAACATAAAGCTTATGCTGAAAACCAATACTTTTGCAATAATCTAGAGAATGAAGAAGCTATCAACAATCCCATAAATGAAGAAGAACCGGCAATAGCGCTTATATGCACAAACAGTACCAGTACAGGACCTGACAAAATTCCGTACAGCTTCATTAGTAACCTACCTAAAGGTGGAAAAAGGTACATATTAAATATTTACAACAAAATTTGGTGTAAGCATACTTTTTTCAACAACTGGCGAAAAGCAATAGCGATTCCGATATGCAAACCCGGAAAAGACAAGTTAAATCCGTCAAGCTATCGCCCGATAGTGTTAACATGTACGATGTGCAAGATTCTCGACAAAATTGTTAATTCAAGGCTTACTTGGTTTCTAGAATCCAACAATTAATTAAAGGTATTAAAAATGGTTTCACAAAAAATAGATCAACCACTGATCATCTTATACGCGTGGAAGCCGAAATACAAAAGGCATTCATAAACAAACAACACGTGCTGGCGATGAGCTTCGATATAGACAAAGCTTTCGAAATGACCTAGAAGCACAGAATCCTAGTATCATTATCTCAATGGGGAATTCAACGAAGAATACTGTCGTTTATTAAGAACTTTCTAGAAAACAGAGTGTTTAGAGTTAGAGTCAATGGCACTCTCTCAAATTACACGAGCTTAGACACCGATGTTCCCCAAGGGTTCCTACTGAATGTTTCCCTCTTTCTAGTTGCTATCAACAACATAGCAAACTGTATTAGTAGACCCGTTAAGAGCGGGACCGTAGTAGTGGGGACTCGATTGTAATTTTAATTTCCACACAAATTACGGAATAATAGCACAAGAAGGCGGTAGTATAAGAAATACCTCTAATAAATGAATTTGGGTAGCAGATGTATCGTTCACGCCTCTATCAAAGAGAGGGCGCTAAAGTTTTAGACAGAGCCTACCTGCCTGAATTTCCAAGAACTGATGTGTCGTCTGAACGGCTGGTATTCTTATCGCTTCGTAGCCGCCCCCGCGTGTAGCTGGTATCGTATTTCATGCTGCGCTTGCATCTTTCGATATTCTCGGACTTTGGCCCACCGTCCGCTCAATATTTAAACTTGTTTGAAGTGCACGTTGCCCTAGCTATCGAATTTGACAAAGAGAAAGCTTCTGCGACCCCCAATTTCATTTTTCGAGATGACACGGGTTATGTATGTGCATACGCACTTTGAAGGATTTTTAAAAAGTTGCCCTGGACCGGCTTCGAACTCGCTACCTACCTAACGGTCCTAGGAGCATTTCTTTCTCTGTCGCTCGAGCACGCAAATTTCGTGTTCGTTTTTACTGCCTCTAACCCGCGCCTAGTGCTTGCGTCGGCTGCTCCTTGTTACTTGACCAAAACCGTTCGATCTTTCTCTCTCTCTCTTGAATTGTACTGTTCGGTCGAATATCTGATGTGCTTCTGTTTTTCGGATCCGTTGTTCGTTCTCTACTTATTTTTTTTAACTTAAAACTCTTTCTAGTTTCTTCGTAATACAGTACTTCTTACGTACAAGTCTATCGTTTTTTAATATGTATCTTTATTTTAATTCCATGCTGAAATACTTTATATCAATCTTTCACTTGTTCATGTCTTGTCTTACGTTTTCTTGTAAAAAAAGTCATTCTTAGGTTTTTCTTTAAAAATACACGCTTTTCATGTTAATCTTTTGTTTTTTAAATCTTTTCTTACGTTTTAGTTACAGAAACGCTTTTTCATATGGATCTTGCGTTTTTTAAATCTTTTCTTACGTTTTAGTTTAAAAAAACGCTTTTTTCATATGGCTCTTTCGTTTTTTAAATCTTTTCTTGCATTTCAGTTTTAGACAACTTTTTTTTATATAGATCGTATGTTTTTTAAATCTTCTCTTGCGTTTTTCTTTTAAAAAAACTTTTTTTCACGTGGATCTTAGGTTTTTATATTTTTTCTTACGTTTTAGTTTAAAAAAACTCTTATAATCTAGAAAGTATTATCATTAGAAACTACCATAAATAGAATGCGCATTTTTTTCTTTAGAATTCATAGCTTATGTTAAAGTTTGTAGCATTTTTATGTACTTATTATTAATTACAAGTTTTGTTCAATAGAGAGGACGAAAACGGCGATGTATTGAAAATAAATAGTTTAATAATAGATACTCTCTGTTTTTGTCATTTTCTCTGCGTTATAGTGCGTCTATAAAGTCTCTTATTATTTTCCATTAATAGTATGTTATAGATATTAACGATACAAGTTTGATTATGAGCATCTTCACGATACGAGTTTGATTGCCAAAACGAGGCGGTGAGCCGAGTTTTGTGGCAACCAAACGAGTCTAGTTAAGATGCTCATAAGCAAACGTGTATTTTTCAATATTTTATCTTCATCGATAAATTCAGGCATTTGTCAGTACATTGTAAAGTTTAAATTTCCCGCCATCGTGCTCTGCATGTCCATACGAAACTTCTAACTTGATAATGAGTTTTATGTAGCACTGTGTCCCCATTCCTTCATCATAAGCCAAACGCATTTCAGTTTTACCGCTGTTTCAATTCAAATTTTGCGATAGACGCTCAAAACTTTTCCGCTAAAACTGCATTCCATTTACATAACCAAAATCGCAATTCACAAATCACCAGGCATGTCATGTGACGTCACAGAACAGTTGACGGCGCCATCTATCAAACAGTTGCCCAAGTTTAGGGCAGCTATTATTATTATTTTTATTTTTAATACATTTTTCCGGATCAGCTATACAAGAGCTATACACAGAACTGTTCATGGTATATTTTCACTTGTCACTATAATCGCATTGGGAAGTCATTTCACTGAATAACTTCAATCACTAATTTCTTCTTCAGATGTTGACAATATATCTTGCGGTAGTTTGCGTTTGAGTCGCTTGTGGATCGATTTTTCTCCTGTTCCATAGTGGGTAGCGCCAGGGCATTCACCGAGTGTATCGTGGAAGGTCCTAATGCATTTTTTGATAAATTGTTCAATTGTAGGCATTTGTAGTTCTCTATGTATTTGAACGTTACGTACAAACCATGGTGAGTTAGTGGCTATTCGTAGAATTTTATTTTGAAAAACTTGCAGCTTTTTTATCGTTGTTTTGGAGGCAGCACCCCATACAGGGCATGCATAGGTCATGATTGGTCGTAGCAATGACTTATAAATAAGCAGAGAGCAGTCCAGTTTTAGAGGGCTCTTGCGGTTTATTATCGGATGTAATTGTGATAACCTTGCATGAGATTCATTCAGTTTTTTATTTAAATGTAGCCTCCAAGTTAGACGTTTATCAAGATAGACTCCTAGGTACTTTACTCCTTGATCAGGACTATTCCATGGTACGGGTTGGCCATTTATTACTAAGTTGTTTGGAGTAGCCGGTCTTCGCAAAGTAAAAATTTTTGCTTCGCATTTTGAGGGATTGAGGTTTACTTCCCATTTCCTGAGCCAGTCATTTAGTTCGTTTAAGTTTTCTTGGAGTTGTTGGACAGCTACATCAATGTTCTGACTTTGACTGACGATTGCAGTGTCGTCTGCATACATTGCCATGGTAGAATTGGGCAGGCGTGGGATGTCGTGCATGAACACATTATACAGGATTGGTCCCAAAATAGATCCTTGCGGTATTCCAGCCAATATATTTTTGGTTATTGAGACAGTAGCGTTAATTCTGACTTGAAACTTTCTATCTTCTAGGAAAGATTTTATTATTAACAGGAGATAGTGCGGTAAATCAAGATTAATCAGTTTGTACAACAGTCCATCAAACCAGACCGTATCAAAAGCTTTTGCTATGTCGAGAAAAGCTATTACTGTGTGCTCTTTGCGCTCAAATCCTCTTTCAATGCTTTCAGTTATCCTTAGTAATTGATGATTGGTGGAATGTTTCGGTCTAAAACCAAAATGAAAAGCTGGGATTGCATTTTTCATTGAAAGTTCTATGTTTAGTCTTTTAAGTATAGCTTTCTCTAAAATTTTTGACAATACAGGCAGAAGGCTGATTGGTCTGTAATTGGTGGGCTCTTGAGGATTCTTGCCTGGCTTGTTAAACATCAGAATGTGGGCTTTCTTCCAGGTATTCGGGAAGTACCCTATTCTAAGGCAGGAATTAAATATTGCTGTTATACTCATAGCAAATTGCTTTTTGTGAGAGTTTTTTGAGGACAAAATTAGTAATAAGATCGTGCCCCGGAGATTTCTTGTGCGGCAACTTCTTAATGAACTGCATTATTTCTGTGGGGGTTATATGTTTTATCTCCCCCGGAGTACCCGGTAAATTATTGGCGACATAGTTCTTAACGTGGTGTGTATTTTCATCATTATCATTGTTGTTGTCCATGGTGAAAACATTCTCCAGGTGGTCTGCAAGGATTTCACACTTTTCCGCGTCGCTGGAGTATGTGATGCCATTATTCTTCAGAGGGGAAATGGTCGGTGGTTGCTTAATAATCCGTTTGGTAGCTCGCCATAACGAATGATCTGCGGGCTGGAGGTCTTCTAGATATTTCTGATAGCATTTTATTCTATGTTTGTCCAGCTCTAGTTTAACTTGCCGTATTAATTGGTTCAGTAAGAGCCTTAGTTGTGCGTTTCTGTTTCTTTATCATTCTCTTCTGACTTGGTTCTTCTGCTTGATTAAGTTCATTAATTCTACTGGTGGTTGCAAGTAGTTCAGTTTTCTTCGGTTGGGCTGTATTATGCATGTTTTAATTATTTCCTGGAAGTTGTTTATAGCTGAATCAATTGTATCTCGGTTGACTAGATGGGTGGGGCATTGTATCTTGTTGTCAAGTGTCTCTTGAAATTTTTCCCAGTCTACAAAGCCGTTGATTAGCCTTGGTAGTTTGTCAGTTGGGTTAGGTATGTGTTCAAATGATATTAGGACCGGCAAGTGATCAGACTATTCTTATGTAGTATAATGTCTAGAATATCAGGTTGGTAATCTGCTCGGTAAGGGTAGTGGGTTGGTGCATCTGGGGCTGAGATTTGAATTGCGTTATCGTTGATGTATTTGTATAGTCGCAGGCCGTTTGGGTTGTTTACACGGCATCCCCATATCTTATTTTTGCAGTTGAAATCTCCTATTGCATAGGTTGGTTCGGCGCCAGAAAATAGCAATTGCAGATCGTGTTCGCAGATTATTTTGTTTGGTTGCTTGTATATACTTGCTATTTTGATTGTGGCATTATTTACTGTTTGCAGTTTAGCTTCTATTGCTTCTATGCTTGACAGTTTTTGTATTGGTAATGGATATATATCTAACGTTTTCTTTGCGATTATGCAAACTCCTCCCGAGGCTTTAGTGGCCAGTCTATCGTTTCGAAAAACAACGTATCCCGGTATGTTGAGCCGATCCGTGTTTATTAAATGAGTTTCGTTGACGCACGCTATGTCGATGTTGTGATTGGCCAAGAAAACTATAAAGCTGGCGCGATTCTGTTTTATGCCGTCGGCGTTCCAACTGGCAATTGTTAGCTTATTAATGTCAGTATGATTATTTGCCATTGCTAAGCAGGGTTGGCAATAACGATAATAATGCTGTTTTTATTTTATCAATATGAGGCGTGACAAGTTCAAGCAGTGTTTTTAGAAGTAGTGTTATAAAATCTGTAGAGTTTTCGTTCTGACTGTTTAATGAGTTTTGTAAATGAGTGGCGGTATTGGTTTCAGTTTCTGTGTGCGTTATATTATTATCAGACCATTGCCGTTTTGGTTTAGGTAGTGCATGAAAGTTACTGAGATTGTTTTGGGGTGTGGAGTTTATTGTGCTATGTATGTTGCGATTATTATTCCTATTACTACTGGCTTTTTGTGCAATTGTTTGATAATATGCACACCCTTTAAAGTTTGCAGGGTGTTCACCCCCACAGTTTACACATTGAGGCTTATCTTTCGAGTCTTTAGTACAGTTGAGGTAATGATGGCTCTCTTTACACTTGACACATCTTGGCGTGAGTTTGCAATAATTCTTGGTGTGCCCGTATAACTGACATCGCGTGCATTGCGGTATATCTGGGGATTTTTCTTCTAGGTTCTACGCTTATTATGCAATAATTTAATTTGTTTACTGCAAATATTTTGTTAGATTCCTCAACTTTTGCAAGTTCTACTGTACATATGGGGATTGGATACCTTTTCTTATTATAAAGCCTAGCAACTTTAATAGTAGTAATTTTTTGTTGTAACAGCTCTTCTTTAATTTCTTCTTCTGTTAAGGAAATAGGTACACCACGTAAGACAACAGATCATTTTTGTTCTTTAGGGTTTCTGTTAGAATGGTAGTTAAGTTTGAGTGAATCATAATATTTGGTTAAATTTCGATAGTCGTTAATACTGGCTAAATTGATGCGTAAGAAATTACCTCTGTACGCCAATGTGAATTCATCAATGGCTATTGCTTGTATGTTTTTTAATATTTCCTGATAATTCTTACCTTCATGGAGGTAAATTGGTGGGATTTTTGGTTTTTTAACTGCTGGTTCTTGCGATTGTTGAGAGGATTGACCCGGTTGTGGAGATTGATTTTCTTGTTGTTCCGCTTCTTTGTGTTGTTGTTCGGAAAGGTCTATTATCGAAGCATCTTGAATATCGCAGTTACTACCTTTATATATTATTTGTGTTGTGTTTGACGGCAAATAATATTTATTTGTTGTAATAAGTTTGTTTGGGTCAAAGAAGTATTTTTTGTTGGGGTCATCACAGTTTGGAGATAGTACATGGCTGCCGCGTTTATTTTGGTTCATACTTAATTAATTGGTTGGGCCTCTAACGAGGCCCCACTGATATTATTTGGTAACCGACAGTGTTAAAAGTTTAAGAATTACACAAGGTTACACTACAAATAATAAGTTCAAGATAAGGTGTCTGCTTTCACTGATAGCGATGGCAAAATACGTTCGACCGCGATCAAGGCTAGCACGCGACTTCAGGGCAGCTATTATGGCGAACGCATATTCCAGTGTCACAATTCTAGCACTAAAATCTGTCGTTTAGGTTTATGTGTCTAGCAATGTGGTTTATATTCCACAATTAGTTTTATAATAACATTATCTAGTGAATAAGCTATTAACATGTCAAGTTTGGACCAAAAAGAAATTCAAATATTTATATTTTATTTATTTAATATTTCTGTTATTTGACTTCACATCCAGGTGAAATTTGATCACACTCTTTAGCGTGTTGTTTTCTAACAATATATATGAAAATAATTGGTTAATTTTAACTGTGAACGACGTCTAACAGATTTTAAAATACCGTGTTGTTTTTATGGTGCTGCCATCTTATAGGAAAAAGTGCAGCGGTCCCCGTCTTAAAGCCTGTTTGTTTGCGGACGACCTTACAGTTTTCTGTAGGGGAATCAACCTAAACTCGACTCAGCGCCACCTCAAGACACTATAAAAAAGCTAATAGAATTGAGCATGGCCAACTAATATTTAGGTTAGCTTACGCCAATACGGCCATTACATACACCATAAAAACATGATTATATGAAGCATGTCATGACTAGATGTCATTTGGCGCCACCTCTTAATGTTATTCTGAACTTTCAATCAGGGTCTACCGCGATATTCAAATTAAAAACAAATAATATATATATAAAAATGAATCCCTATTTCCCTTGGTCACGCCATAACTTGAGAACGACTTTACCGATTTCATTCATATTTTTCTAATACTTTGTAGAAGGTTCTTACGGAAAGAAACATTAAGAAAATTGCGCAGAAAATTGGAAAATTTCAGAAAACTTAACAACTATTTAACCTTCGCGCGTTTGACAGTTCGCGCGTTTGACAGTTCGGGGAGGAAACGGGGCGGGACGGGACGGAGATGGGATGGAATGGGATGGAATGGGATGGGATGACAGTTAGTGCTAAATAAAATATACCTATTTGAAAACTGTAATTTTTCAATAAATTATTTCCCCAAATTCCTATTCACGTAGTTTGAGTAAGAATTTTTTTAGAAACAGCTTCTTTCAAGGCTTTAAAATGGTTAGAAAATTCTTTATCTGTGGAAATTCAAACAACTTTTTGAATGTCCAGGCTGTATGCAGATTCCTACCAAATGGTTCAAAGCTAATTCAGGAGTTTGTGGTATTGTTAATTAACAATAAAGCTAATTAAAATACTTTTATTTATAATATTTAATCATGTATTACAGATATTTCTAAACATAAAGAATACTCTACTTTGTGTATTAACCATTTCGGTCAGAATTTTGTAAAAGTACTTGACAAAAAAACTCATTTGATTAAAGACGCTGTACCAACTGTAACTGTAAATAATACATATTTTCTATCACATTAATTAGAAGTAGGTACATTATATACATTTTGTAGCAAATTTTACCTAATTCTAAAATGAATTAAGAACAAGGACATTTAGAAAAAGCATTCGAAAGAAACCCAACCTGAACTTATATCTTCAACCCAAATTGCAGAATTTCAGTATACTATTAACATATTAACTTTAAAGCTAAAACGGATTAGTGTTAATTATTCAAAGTTTATTAAAAATAAAACAACTTGAGAAAGATATACAGGGTAAATTAAATGTTTTCCATAAAATATTTCAAAATGCTGGCGAATGGAGACGAAAAAGCTGAATTTTTTGCAAATATTTGTCTTAAATTATGATAAAAAAGCTCCTCGTTGGTCATAAGTTTCTATTCGTATGTGTACAGTATGGAGATTTCGCTCTCCTGAAGGATATCAGCACTGCAGAAACCATTTAGCGAGTTTATCATCAAAAACAACATTGTTACGTTATCTTGGTGACTGTAACGGTTCATATGAATTAATTAAGCAGAGTTTAATGGCTGAAGTGGCTCAATATTAACAGTACCAGCAGAAAGAATTTGCTCCTTAATTATTGACGATATGTCAATTAAGGACAAAGTGCAGTATAGCAGATCGCATCTACTCGTATGGTCTATAGCTCGTTTCACTCTGACTATGCAGTGTACAGGGATAGGGTTACAGTATTGCCATATTTCCCCAGCAAGTCGCTTAAAACTGAACACGAAGACGTCAATCATAATAAATCCGCCTTTTGTATTGCAATCGGCTTATTTGTTAATACCTTGTTGAAGTAAACCTTTTTTGTCGCTTCTGCGTCAATTTGAAAATAGCAGCATATAATGCAAAATAATTGAGTTTAGACATTTAAAAAAAAACAATTTTAATTAGATCATACAATTTGTTGTAACATACTTAAAAATAAATATAAATATGGTTTTTAATAAAATTTGATACAGAAGAATACTAATTAATGTATTTCTTTTTGGTTTTGATTATTCACTATAATTATTGTCCTCTTCGCTAGTATCATCAGAATCCTCATAATTTATATTTATAATAATGGGTTCTATATCGTCCAATCGTCCATCACACGGTCGATTTCCCACATTTTGTCTTCTGTTTTTATTACATGACTTATATAGTTTTGTCATTTCTCTGGTGTGATTCGCTCATAAGATTCGCGGATTAAATTGCGTACGGTATTTTCCTTAAAATTCGTATTATGTGCACCTATATACCTTTTGACCTCACTCCAAACCAGTTCAATCGGATTTAATTCGCAGTGGTAGGGTGGGAGCCTTAGAATCTTAACATTCTTCCGATTTGCAATTTCTTCAATTTTATACCCACTATAATTTATTTTGAATGTATTCACCACTTGGGAATTTTTTCTAATTTTCTGCTATACTTGGCGCAGCGAACAAATAGAGTGGCTTATGCAACCCAAATAACATATTTCAAAGCTGACTAGATCAGTATTTGAATAATAATTACTAAAGAATCAGAGATAGCGGTGCTCATAATTAGACTTCATTTCTTCTGACATTAAATAATTTTTTGAGGTTATGATACAAATAGAAACTTGAAAAGCATGACATTTGTGCACTTGTAATATGTAGACAATAATGAGATTTAACAAGCTCCAGGCCACATGCCTACATATTACACGTGCACAAATGTTATTCTTTTTAAATTGGTCGAAGTTTCTATTTGCATAACCTCAAACAATTATTTAATGTCAGATGAAATTAAGTCTAATTATGAGCACCGCCATCTCTGATTCTTTAGTAATTATTATTCAAATACTGGTCCAGTCAGCTTTGAAATATGTTATTTGGGTTGCATAAGTCACTCTATTTGTTCGCTGCCCCAAGTATATGATAAGAAGCATTGTTCATTACCACAACACTTCTTTCTGGCAAATTCTGACATAAGTCATTCTCAAACCACGCTTCAAACAAAGGCCCATCCATTTCATCGTGGTAGTCTTGGGTATTTTCTTTTGCCAAAAAAGTTATCTCTGCCCCCGCAACAAATCCATTTGCACATCCTGCGTGCAACAGGACAAATCGTGGACCACGAGCTGTAGGTGCTTTCAAACCCGTTGTGATTCCACGATTAAATGCATATCGATGCGATTTTATAGATGTATCTATCCATTCCTTTGAGACGCTGTGTCCGACATTCACCCACGATTCATCTAAATACACAATATTGTAGCCTGATTCACGATATTTACAACATTTGACGTAAATACCTATGGCGCCACGAAATGATTTCATCTTTTTCGATCAAAACTGAATTTCTACCACGTGTCACGTACGCAAAAATCCATATCATGCAGTAAACGGAACAATGTGGACCGCGAAAAATTGGGCTAATCCTCGTCGCCATTTACAGTACATAACATTGCGTTTATTGTAGGTGGTGTGTTGTCCCGAAAAAACTGGTGCACTATTCTACGGATCCCACATCTAACTCTTCATCGTAATTTATTTTGCGGCATAAACTAGTTTTACGCTTTTGAGCCCTTTCCTTTGGAGGTTGTACCCCAACGGTTGTATTCCACTCAGATCGCACTTTATAAAGTACTCTTTCCGAAAAGCCGCTCATATCAGACACTTTTTTTATAACACCCGAAAATGATTCTTGGCTTTCGTGCTGTGAATGATAATTTATAAGATTCATCACAATCTGCTTTTCGGACACGCCGAGCGCTTTTCCACGTTTCCATTTCACAATTTCAGCCATTCCACAAATAAATATCAAAATTAACAATAACAATCAGCGTAATTTCAATGCTGAAGAACAGATAAATACTGATTATTTCATACAAGGAGATTTCTTGTATATACATAATCATCCAACTATAATGACCTGATTAACCTAATTACCTACTTATTATTCCTCATATATTAAGTTAGTAATTAAGTACATTGCAGTTATGATAAATACTAATTATTTATCTATAGGGATGTTTATTATTTACATTTCAAGCATAATTACCTATCTATTACTACTGATATATTAAGTTATATTGCACTTATAATTCAATAACTATTTCAGATTACCATCAGAAAGTAATAACGATCACCTTAATTTGTATTATCCTCTACCTATACCTGCCTTTCCCAGCTTACACGAAGATTTAAAATTTCTTTGAGTATACCTGAGTGGGGTTACAAGCGGCAACGCAGCAGGCGAAGTTTGCCTTTAAATAACATTGTCGTATGTTCTCCCTACTGCATAGTCAGAGTAAAACGAGTTATAGATAATACTCAAACCACAACCGTTTGCAATATAACCTCAAATAGCAAACAAAATGTGTTGTTATATTATACATGAATTGTCAACAAGATACATATTCCAGCAGGATATTTTTTTTTACTCTTCTTTTGAGAATTAATGACTTTTACTCGTTAACAATGAGAGTACTTAGTCTTCTTACTATCTATGGCTTCGTTGCTCTAAGAATTATTGCAAATAATTTTTTCTCAAATGTATCTTTATTTAGATCTTTTGTGGTGGAATTCTAAAAACTACATTGAACATCCTTTCTTTATATGAATGCATGTGCAGTCGCTTCTTCAAAATGTTGTGAACAGTACTTCTAGGGACATCTGTCTGAGCTGAATACGACGCACTGACATTTTTGGATTTTCTACTACAAGAGCTTCGACATTTTCAATAATATTTGGTTCAGTGGCTGGCCTTCCGGTAGACTTGCCTTTTTTTACACTTCCTGTCGCCCGAAATTTATCAACAACGCAACGAATGTGGTGCAGCAAAACAGTTTCTTCGACAATTCTGTTAGGAAACTGCACTCGAAACTGCTGCTTACAAGTCGCATAGGAATATTGCCATTCCCATTTATTAACTGTCCTGATCGAAAATATGCCTCAATAATAAAAATGTTTTCTTGCACTGTGTACATTTTGTATTGTATTAACGAATATTTTATAATTAAAACTGTTTGAAGTGAATATTTACTTTTTTTTGACAATTTAATTAATGACAGCTCTGGATACTGCAATACCAATAACATTCTAGTGGCACATAAAAATTTACACGTAAACAAATTTTACAGGTAACTAGATGTAATTCTTCCACTCTGTATATTGTAAAGGGCATTTTTAGTTTGAAAAAGATGCAGAGACTTTACTAAATATAAAGTTTTTTGTCGAAATGTATGACAGACACTGTATGATATAAGCTACAATCAAACGTTATTAATTCTGTCAATCAGACGATCGGAATGTAACAAAGCAATGAAAGGTACTTTGTTTAGTCAGGTATATTCTGAATGACATAAACTTTGTACTAGAAGAACTAACAGACATTAAAACCTACTTTGAAAATTGTTTTTGCCATAACGTAGTGAAGATTAATAAATCGATCCCACATGATATATACTGCTCCGCAGTTGAAGTGGACCATTTGCATACATTGGTGCAATTTTTAAAATATTTTCTAAAGGGTGTAACGCTTGCCTCGTTTAAATTTTTCATCAAGACATTAAATAATGTAATTAAATTTACACTTCGCCCCTTCAAGCATTATCGCTTCTTGCCGACGTCCGAGGGAGAGATAAGCCGTTTCCAGTTCAAGCCTGCGCCGAAAATTGCAAACAAACAATCCGCGCGCAGCTCGTCCCCACCAGAGGATGGACGTGGTGGTTACCACGATAACACAACGCCAAAACGTATAAAAGTAAGCACAGAGCGAATTTTAGGAGAGAATTTTCCCGTCTATACTTCTGATCCCGATATCCATTAGTTTCCTCCCGTAGCTACAGTCGAACCGATGCCTCCAACCCTTGGGACGTGTTTCTAGCTAGCATTTAATTAAGCCCATTCCCTGAAGAATCAGTTTTCAGAAACGATGCCTCACGAGTGGGGAAGCCGTTTTGCTGATTCCACTATTACCTGTTAAAATCCTGACCTAATAATTGTACCAAAACTTCCTGGAGGACGTTGGCAAATATTTATATCAAATTTCCTGGAGGACATATTCGAAACGAGGGTTTTAACATCCAGGCCGTTTCATATGTCGATTTCGTAATACTAAATAAGTCCGCCGACTAACATAACATTGCCCGGCCCGAGCCTATCAAATTTCTTGTTATTAAACGCCGACAACGTAGTCGCCCTTCACGGCTCCTGTAAGATTGCATTTAATATCTGTTTGACTACAGGATTGTACTCACAGTTCCCGCTGTCACCAAGAGCCCAGGTGGATAATCGCCGTCGACTTCCAATCCGTCGCATCTCGCACAAACACCAACACCGCCGCATCACCAGGACTTGTAGCACAGTCCGCGGTGTCGTAAGGCGAAAAACATAACATACTTGAATTAACCTATATTTGCAGCTGCACGCGTTTCAAACGTCGGACGTGACAATTCGAGTTCAAAGGTTGGCACCACTGCAATTACTTTGGACAAATCGTCTTCCCTGCCAGTGGCGTTCCGTAGATTTCTGCAAAAGGCGGCCAATCGGACCTTCCGCACACAGATGCAAAACGGGTTGCGGGGCGTAAGGAACTGGCAACTGAATGCCCAGCATAATTATTGAAATTCTTGTAAAATACATTTTATTTGATTTCTTACGAGTAATACTTATGTTTGTAAATTATTGAACATTATAATTAAACTGTCTAAAATTATCCTAGTGTTTGTTTGCTAATTTCCAAGTGTATATCTGACTGAACCAAATTATCTCCGACTGAGAAAGCTACCCGAAGGTAATTTATTAAATTCATTAGCCCTTATTAGCAGAGGGCTAAGACCGTTACATGGCGCCCGAGCAAGCGACCTGAGCTCAGATATACATCGAGATTAGCAAACACCCGCCGGAAGCTCCAGAACTAAGAATTTGGCATCCGGGACCTGAAAAATATTTGTTTAAATTTGAATATTACAGATTTTCTATACAAACTTTGTTCGCAGATTTAAAATGGTGGACCAAGAAAGGGACGACAGCACACCAGTGGGCCCCCCGAGAGTAAAGTGGGGTGGATCTACAATCTCAAAGCAGAGGACCTCCGAGGACTCGCGACCGCAGTAGGGCTAGAAGCAGAAGGTACTGTACAACAATTGAGACAGAGAATCTCAAGACATTTGAGAGGAGATCAAGAGGAAGAGGATACACAAAGCGAACGTCAAGGAGAAGTAGAAGAGGACGACCGGGAGAGTCAGGAAATAGAGCAAAGTCCAGATCCACCGAGATTTAATAATGCCCAGATATGTAATAGCATTAGAAAATGGGGCCTAAAGTTTGACGGTACCTCGGACCCCATTTCCTTTCTAGAAAGGATAGAGGAATTATCGACGTGTTACCAGTTACGAGAACAGGAACTTCTAACCGCGTTGCCCGAGCGCTTTAAGGAAAAGGTATTGCTGTGGATTAGAAACAACAAACAAAAATGGCGAAACTGGGACAATTTTGTAACCGCTTTCCACAATCAATACTTACCCCCGCGCTTTCAATTCCGGATGGCCGAAGAGATCAGGAACCGGACACAGGGCCAGAAGGAATCCGTAACCGACTTTGTCACCGCCCTCCAGACGCTGCTACGCAGGTTCGGAGTTACTAGAGAGCAGGATCAGCTGGAACGTATCTACGAAAACCTTCGTCCGGAATACAAACTTTATGTACGCCGGAAGGATTTTCGCAAACTAGATGAGCTGGTGCAAATGGCGGAAAAGTTCGAAGCCCTCCAGTTGGAGCAATCCTCCTTCCAACCACCCCCGACAGCCAGTCAAGCTTACATGGTGGAGACGGCGTACCAACCTGGAAAATCCAAGGTAGTTTTCACCCAGAATTTTAAGGCACCCATAGTTTCGTCTATACAAACCCCAGAAGTCAACCAACGGGTACATGCAGCTCCCAAGTCCCCTACTCCCTCGACCAGCACCGCATACAGCCGCACCGAGAACTGCTGGAAGTGTGGATAACGGGGCCACCAAAGATTTCAGTGCCAACGACCTCCAAAACTCTTTTGTTCTTGGTGTGGCAAAACCGGTACACTAACGAGGGACTGCCCCTGTAGAAAGTCGGGAAACGCTTCCGGCCGTCGAGACATGTGAGGCATCCTCGGCACCAGAAAGCCAGGGCCTCTTCTCGTCAAATACAGCACCCTGAGTGGTTCAGATGGCTTCAACGGGTCCGAAACTTCCACAGCCGGGTCCCGAACCCCTCGTCCCAAGTATTTACTATTGATGCCCTGTTGTTCCTGCCAATAGTCATTAGGGGAAGGCTATTCAACGCTTTAGTCGACACGGGTGCCGCCAAATCATATATGGGAAAAGCCCTCCAGAGGTTCCTTAAACAACAAGGAGTTATCAATAAACAACACTGTCCGGCCCGCATCCAGTTGGCAGACGGCCAAATAATTACCACCCAAGGGCAGTACGAACTCACCATTTTTATCCAGGACGACCCATATCTCCTGCAGGCTCGCGTCGTGGATACCCTCTCCAGCGATGTGATTTTGGGACTCGACTTCCTTACCCGATACCAAGCGGTTATTCATCCCGCCTCCCAGGTGATGACACTAGGTCAAACGGAAGTCGTTCTGAACTCGCGACAGGATCCCGAAGATATGGCAAGCATTAAGCCTTTGACCACTACGCAGTCTGAACAGCTAGAAGAGTTCTTAAAGGAAGAATTGGGAAAATTCCCCGATACTGGTGGCCGTACGACACTAGTGGAACACCGGATTTCCCTGAAGGAGGGCGTGGGGCCCATCAAACAGCGGTACTACCCCCGCAACCCGGCGATGCAAGCCATCATTGACGAAGAGGTCGACAAAATGTTGACAGAAGGAATCATCGAGCCGTCCAACAGCTCGTTTAGCTCCCCGGTGGTTTTGGTGAAGAAACCTTCAGGTCAATATCGATTCTGCATCGATTTTAGGAAGGTGAACGAGGCCACCTGTTTCGACGCCTATCCTCTACCCTTCATCGATGGCATCCTCAACAAGCTTCGTGGGGCCAGATATATAAGTACCAAGGCACGGGTATTGGCAAATCCCGCTTGCCATAGGGAGCCGCCCCATATCCGCCTTCACCGTCCCCGGGAGGGGATTGTATCAGTTCAAGGTCCTCCCCTTCGGCCTTCAGACCGCGCCGGCCACGTTCCAGCGGTTTTTAGATAAGATCATTAGTCCAGAGCTCGAGCCACACGCGTTCTGCTATTCCGACGACATCATCGTCGTCAGCCGGACGTTCCAGGACCATCTAAAGCACCTGCAGGAAGTATTCCAGAGACTACGGACCGCCGGCCTTCAACTTCACCCAGAGAAGTGTAATTTCTGCCAGCCAGAATTGAAGTATCTGGGGTACGTCGTCAACGAAGATGGAATACAAACGGATCCGGAGAAGGTGGAGGCCATCCTGAGGATGGACAACCCTCAGACACTAAAGGCCATACGGCGCTTTTTAGGTATGGCCTCCTGGTATAGGAAATTTATTTCCGGGTTCGCCCGAATAGCATCCCCCCTGAATGAACTTCTCCGGAAAGGTGTCAAATTTAAATGGACGAAGAGACAACAAGAAGCCCTGGACGGGCTGAAGAGAGCCCTAACTTCAGCCCCGATTCTTGCATGCCCGGATTTCTCCGTTCCGTTTATCTTACAGACAGACGCTAGCACCACCGGACTGGGAGCCGTCCTCACGCAAGTCTTGGGGAATCAAGAAAAAGTCATCGCCTACGCTAGTCGATCCTTAACTCCAGCAGAAACAAAATATTCCGCCACCGAGTTGAAATGCCTTGCAGTGCTCTTTGCAGTAAAAAAGTTCAAAGGCTATGTCGAAGGCTACCACTTCAAGGTAGTGACCGACCACCGTAGCTTAAAATGGCTTCGAAACCTCCCGAATCCTTCAGCCCGGCTAGCCAGGTGGGCCCTGGAGCTTCAACAGTACGACTTTGAAGTCCAGTATCGTACAGGAGCCTTCAACCACGTGGCTGATGATTTGTCCAGAGCTCCAAGAAGTCCCGAGGACAACCTCTCCCCCATGGCCGTCCAGGAGCCAGCCGCCCCATGTTCCTGGATCCGAAAAATGTCCCGCCTAGTACGAAGTGATCCGGCAACATTCGACGCATGGAAAATGAAAAATGGAAACCTCTATCGAAGCTTTCCAAATGTAGGTAAAGACTTAGCCGAAGGTTTCCAACCCGTATGGAAGCTATGCGTCTCCAAGCCCCAGAGACGCCAAGTCTTACAAGAATGCCATGACGAACCCACCGCAGGACATCTGGGAGTAACCAAGACGACGGCTAGAATTCAAAAACTATATTACTGGCCTAGGATGCAGAAGGATGTTAATAAATACGTACGCTCTTGTTCAGTATGCCAACAGTATAAACATCAACAACAGCAACCTGCCGGGAAGATGTTCTGGTCCCGAGTCCGAGGTCCATGGGAAGTCATCAGCACGGACTTGATCGGCCCCCTCACCAGGTCCTCGAAGGGCAACATATGGCTCCTCGTTGTCCAAGACCAATTCACCAAATGGATCGAGGTACATCCCTTACGTTCAGCTACCGCCAAAACCGTCAGTCAGGCCCTGAAAGAAAGGATCATTTATCGGTTTGGTACCCCAAGAACGATTATTTCAGATAATGGGCCACAATTTATAAGTAAAATTTTTAAGGCATTGGCCGCAGAGTATGGCATCCAGCACCGGTTGACACCGCCATACACTCCCCAGGCTAACCCTGTGGAGAAGGCCAATAAAGTGGTGGGCACCATAATTGCGCAACTGGCTCGAGGAAAGCAGAACCAGTGGGACGCTTGGCTTCCGGAGGTGATGTTCGCCCTCAATACTGCTAAACACAAATCGACGGGATTCATCCCGGCGCTCCTGAACCTTGGACGGGAGATGCTACCACCCAGGTCGTTACGCGAAGCCACCGATCCAGGCTTCGATCCCGACGCAGAAGCTCCAAGTCCAGGGCTGTATCGTGAGCAACTTAAAAAATTGGAAGATATCATGGAAATCGTGCGTAACAATTTCGCCAAGGCCTTCGCACGACAAAGTCACCATTACAACCTCAGAAGGCGTGAGTATCATCCCCAGATAGGCCACCGAGTATTTAAACGAGACCGAGTCCTCTCCGACGACGCCGGCGACAACGGACTGTTCGCATCCTCACGTCCTCTGGACAACGGCTACGCCTAAAGAGGAAAGATGCCCTCCAGTTAGGCATGATCTGAATCCTGAAGAAGGCCCCGTAACAAGAAAAAAAAAGAAGAAAATGCAAATTCTATCTCCATCCAGACACCTGGGGTACCCGGGAAGTTGATACCGCAACTCCCACGTCTGTCCTGTAGACGCTCCAGGTGATTTCTCCGGGATAGAAGCATCATCCTAGAAGAAGAGGTCCACCTAACAGCGGTCTCCTCCGAAGAGACGGGCATGTATAACGCTTGCCTCGTTTAAATTTTTCATCCGACGTCCGAAGGAGAGATAAGCCGTTTCCAGTTCAGCCTGCGCCGAAAATTGCAAACAAACAATCCGCGCGCCGCTCGTCCCCACCAGAGGATGGACGTGGTGGTTACCACGATAACACAACGCCAAAACGTATAAAAGTAAGCACGGAGCGAATTTAAGGAGAGAATATTCCCGTCTATACTTCGGATAACGATATCCATTAGCTTCCCCCCGTAGCTACAGTCGAACCGATGCCTCCAACCTTGGGGACCGTGTTCCTAGCTAGCATTTAATTAAGCCCATTCCCTGAAGAATCAGTTTTCAGAAACGATGCCTCACGAGTGGGGAAGCCGTTTTGCTGATTCCACTATTACCTGTTAAAATCCTGACGTAATAATTGTACCAAAACTTCCTGGAGGACGTTGGCAAATATTTATATCAAAATTTCCTGGAGGACATATTCGAAACGAGGGTTTTAACAACCAGGCCGTTTTATATGTCGATTTCGTAATACTAAATAAGTCCGCCGACTAACATAACATTTGCCCGGCCCGAGCATATCAAATTTCTTGTTATTAAACGCCGACACGTAGTCGACCTTCACGGCCCCTGTAAGATTGCATTTAATATCTGTTTGACTACAGGATTGTACTCACCGTTCCCGCTGTTTTTGTAAAATACATTTTATTTGATTTCTTACGAGTAATACTTATGTTTGTAAATATTGAACATTATAATTAAACTGTCTAAAATTATCCTAGTGTTTGTTTGCTAATTTCCAAGTGTATATCTGACTGAACCAAATTATCTCCGACTGAGAAAGCTACTCGAAGGTAATTTATTAAATTCATTAGCCCTTATTAGCAGAGGGCTAAGACCGTTACAAGGGCAGTCGGGGCATTTTGGGTAACTTTTCATATTTGTGTCACTATAAAAAGCATTTCTTTTCATAATTTGGTTTAAAGAAAACTAAGGCCATTAATAAAATATTATTATTTTAAAATTTTGAATTTCACCTAAATGTTGATAGCACATTGCATGCAAAGTATGCCAAATCGTTGCGAAACATTTTTAAACGTTCCGAAAAAACTCGAAGAACTATTAATTAACCTTTTTGTGATTCCTCTTATTTTTGTGAAATATAGTTTTTTTATAATTTTATTATTCTTTAATTTTATGAATATGATTTTGTTAATTTGCCAGTTAATATAGGATAGTGCAATTAAATATGCTTAATGTGAGTATACTATAAAACAAAAGCTTTTATATATATTTTTTATGACGTAATGTAATAAATACAATTTTTATGGGTGTTCCAGTTCATTTATGGAACAATATATATCACTGGAATGGGAAAAATCCTCCTCATAGTACCACCTATGAATCCCCCCCCCTCCTATTTCTATATGTCCTATAGTTATCGAGATTTCTTAAGAACAAATTTGCCCACTCTTACAGCAGAATTACAAACAATTTTGGAATTTTATTTTTAACAAAAAATATCTGACATGCTACCTGTAATAAAAAGCATTATTAAAGTCAATAGAACAGTGTTTTGTAAGACAGTAATGAACAGAATATTTAATGAACACATAATTGCTTACTGCTGTTAATTTTCGTTATTAAATAATTCTTTTTAACTAAGAACACATTTTATTTTGAGGTTAACCTTTCTCGGTAGTTTCGTAATGAATGTCTTGGGACTAACTTCGGTTAGGTAAAAATTAACTAGTAATAAATGGGCGCATTCAGATGACACAACGGTTGTACAACTGTAATTATTGTTAGATATCACCTGCATAGTTACCTACTGTCCTACTATACTAATTACTCTTTAATTTATTTTACTAACCTCATCAAATAATGTTTATTCATTCATTTGAAAATATAAAAATAATGAAACTGGGGTTGTGTCGCCTGAATGCACCAAATGTATAATGGGTTCCCTATCTTCCAATGATAAAGTAGACGGACCATTTAGCTAACAATATGGCCCTATTGCATTATAAATGGACTTCACTGTATATTTTAATTTCCTCTCGATAGAACAAATTAGGGTCTAAATTCTGCTTTGGTTGAATTCAGAAACTTATGAATGTGTATTGTAAGAACGTCGATAATTTGTCAAATAACTTTTTAGTATTTAATAATTCAAGGAAAAAGTATTTAATTCCTATATAAGTAAAGTTTTTGTTGCCAATTAGTATAACAATTTCAAATCAAATTTATCTTTATATACAGGGTGGAAATAAAGTAATGGATAAATTTATTAACTTCGTTGATATTCACTTTTATGAAAACATCTCGAAGCGGTGTAGCGATTTTGACTATAAGGAATATTTTCGGTTTCTTATGTAACTTGTTTTTCATGTTATGACGTCATCGGTTTTTTCAATGACAAACTGTATTTTTTATTTTGGTAGTACTTCTTATGTTATTTTCAATGATATAACATTTTCAATATGTAACATCTGAAAAAATTGAGAAAGATGGTCTTTAAATAATAAAAATCAAAGAAATGAGAAAAATAAATCTAGTTACTGGTGTCATAACAAAATAGGCGTCCTTTGCTTTTTCTAAATTAGAATTTATCTTTAGCAAACTATTTTATTAATAAAAATTTTACAATTAAGCGATACATAGATAATTGCATTTTTTATTATTTATTATTGTATTTCTCAATTATTTTTTTAAATTTCAATAAAAATAAATGTGTCGTCAATGACTTTCCGTTAAACATAGGTAACTAGATTTATTTGCTCATTTCATTGGTTTTTAATTTTTAAACTTTAAGAACATTTTTCTCGAATTTTTCAGATGTAACATTTTGTAAATTTTATATAATTGAAATCCACATAAAAAGTACTACCAGAATCAATAATAAAAATACAAGTTGTCATTTAAAAAAAAGTCTATGACGTTATAACTTTTAAAACAAATGACGTAGCAACATAAAGGTGGTTGTAGTGTATGTTCTATAATTAAATTCGCTATACCAATTCAAGATTTCTTCATATAAATTAATATTAATAAAGTAAATGAATCTATCCGTTACTTTATTTCCACACTGTATACTGCAATTCTTTCCTTTTGATAAATTCACATACTTAAAACTGGTTATAAACTTTGCTACATGTAAGTAGGAAATGCTGTATTTGGAACTTTGTTCTGTAAGCAACCTTAAATGAATAAATAAACATACCCTGACAACTTTTAGAGAAATGTTTGGAACATCACAAAAACAGTAAGCTGGTAGAGCATCCACTCAAACTGAGTATTAATGGACAAAGTCAACATTCGATTGCAAGATGAACCAACTAAATCGAAGCGAAGACTTGATCAAGACATGGATCCTAACTATATGGTACTTGATGTGCTATTCTAAAGCAAAGTGTGAATATTATGTACATCTACAGTTTGAAAACTAATGCATGAAGAGGTTTAGATTTAAATCGAATGGTTTTGTACTGTAAGCGTTTCTAGAACAATTATTATTAAGCAATGACAATGCTTTGACTTTGGACTAAATTAGCTATTGGGTTCAAAACAACATCTTCAATTATTTATTTACGACCGGGCAAAACCATATATCCTACTTCTGAGGGTGTAATGTGGCACTTTACAGTCCAAGGACTATAAAGTACTTTACGGCCCGCTAAGCTACAATAAGGTTAGTGTGTTTGTCAGTTTGACGAGCGATGACATCGTAGGTTACCAACATTTATAAATCTGGTTTTAATTGTAAATATTCCCGTCGGTACACAATATTGTGTGTGCATAACTAGCGTTTATGGCCCTTGTCGTGTTGCAGCTCACACGAGCCATACACGCCTTCTTACGCCCTTGGTACATAGATGACTATTATGAATCGACTTCACGATGACGAATTACAACAGGGATATATTTTGCAGTAGAATCATGCAACATTTCTAATAGCTCAAACTATTCTACATTATCTAACGTAATTGTGTGAGACCTTGAAAGCCTACTTTTTTTATTCTGTTACTGAAACTCTCAATATTAATTTTGTTCATAATCTCTCAGAGCTTCAAGAAAGAATTGCGGCAGCATATAATGCGATACCACCAAAATCGCTGCAAAAATCTTCGAATGTATGACACGAAATTTCCAAAACGGTGCCAACAGTTGGTGTCATGTTGCTTTTTTTTTAGTTAAATATAAATTACAAAATTTAGCACATAATCAGCAAACCTGCTATAAAAGAAAGAGTTTTCTTAAGTGTTATTGGCCTTGAAGATTTCTTCAATTGCCCTGCCATTAGCTTTGCGCCTAATTAGAAAGGTCGTTATCTATGAACAACTTCCAAAAAGGAAAGCGTTTTCGTGACTCACGGCCTACCCAATCTGCTTGTCCATTGGTTGGTATTTTGGAGTGGGGGTTAGTAAAGGATTTATTAATTACCTGTGAATTTAATAATTATGTTAAAACTGAGAATATATTTATGCAATTTCAAGTGCTAAGCGATTATTGTGGAATAAAGTGCAAATGCAACAAGTGTGTTTCCTTTTGAGTTTGGGTAGATTACAAATTAAACTTTTAGTTGCTTAGTTTTGTAATATTCAAAACATTTTGAAGAATAAATATGAACGCCCGCAACAGCAACTCGTCTTCAAAGACAACACGGTGAGTAAAACGTTTTATATCTTATCCAGGTTTTTTTAATTCGTTTTGCAGTTTGCCTATTTCACAGTTTAATTCCTGTGGATGTTTGTGAGTACAAAAATCTGAAATATTATTTTTAATAATGTAACGAGGTTAATATTAAATAAGTATCATTGTACGTCAAAACATAAAAATCGGTTTTTTACACACATGTAATGTCGATTTTGATTTCTTTTCGGAAATAGGGCAGCTGAAATGGTTTTAATGCTTCGAAAAGCTTTTAGTGAATAAGCATTAAAACAATTTCAGCGGCCCTATTTCCTAAAAAATCAAACCATAGGAAGCTTGTGCTGGTTCCTAAACTACCAACGAACATAATTATTATAAAAATCCTTCACAAAGCATATCGTATATCGTATATTTTTGCAATCATTTATGCCCCCTACATTTGACGAGCCGATCAGTATGTATTTAAGTAAAGGTGAACGTTACAACTACACTAAAACACGCAGTCAATAACTAAAAGTTTTATTAGTATCTATGCAGTTTTTGTTGGTTTCCATTTCTAAGGCAGGTTTTTTATGATTTGTACCATTAAATTAGAATATAATTCCACGGGTGGGTATACATTCTTCGAGTGAAACTATTTTGAAATTTAACTCAGTTTGGTGGGAGGGGGGTTCGAAAAAATGGTATAGGAAAAAGTTGTTCAGTTGCATGAGATTTCTGAATTGTTAAAGTTATTACGTAGATTTCCATAACACCCTGTATTTGACGATATATTACAACTGTTTATAAAAGATATTTTTCAATAAAATATATCGATGTCTTCACAATCTGTATAAATCAGCTTTTACTGCTTGGTGTATATATTTTTCATGTTTATCTTAGTAGTAGAAATGAAAGAAACTCTAAAAAGATATTTTTCGTCGCGTTGAAAGCATTATCTACAATATTAACTTTTATTATTACTGGAAATAAAGAGAACCTTGATTTCCCCCTTTCCCGAGTTTTTTAGATACTTTTTTTAATACTTCAAAACCATTTCAGTTTATGTTCGTGACATTTGTTGCAATTACCTTTTTTTAAATATCGGTCGGAACAGGTCGTTTGTGCGCCGGCGTTTCGGCGCCAGGCGTGATTTGGGATTCTTATTTTATCGGGCCTCATTTTTTGATAATATTATAGAAGACATTATTTTCTAGAACTTCTGTTTACATTTTTATTTGCAAGTGAATTAAATATCGATTTCTTTGTGATTATTGTTCAAACAAAAGTTGTACAAAATTATGTCTTCTATAATATCCATAATAGCTATGTTTCTCCTAAAATGCATGGGTAAGAAGATAATGCAGCTTTGAGCGCCATTTTGTCAAGATAATAATGGAAGAAATCACCAATTTTGCTAAATTTACTTTAAATAATTAAAAATTTAACGGATAATCTCAAGCAACGTTTTGCAATTTGGTAATTTTTTTTGCGTGAAATTTTTCCAGCGCCCAAACGCCGTCACCCAATCGCCGTTGCCCAACCGCCGGCGCCTAAATGTAACGTACTGTAAGAAGGTGACAAAATGAGAGCTTATAGAAAAATTAAGCTAAAGTTAAACTGATAATATAGAATACCCTGCAGATATCAAAGTTGTGCTGAGTAATCGTGGAAAGGTGCTCACAAGTTTTTTAAGCCAAACAAAATATAATTCCTAAAATTTTAATACATGAAGGTTAGATTTTGGCCTGCATACACCCAGCAACAGAATGGTATATCTTCTTCATCATGTGCAAGCTGTATTGTTCGTATTAAAATCGCCTACGTCTATTGGTGGCTTTTCAATATATTTGTCTATTTCTTCATTTTTTCTATACATTTGTTCGTGCTCGTTTTCTCATGTTAAAGCAAGTTTATATCATTTTGTCCTTGTAACTTTTAGGGGTTGGTTATAGAAGTGCATGGGTTTAAAGTTGAATGGATTATCTATTTATTATAAAAACCACATTACTGGTCTTCGTCTTATTACATAATCTGCGTAAATTTTGTAGGGGGTTTCAGTTAACTATGAAGGTAAAAAAATCTGGATCGTGTTTATATAGAGGGTGAGGCAACATTTGCAATATTTTTGATACCATACGCTACGATGTATTTTGTACAGTCAATTATTTTTTACGGCACACTCTTTTGTCAGCATCATGCATTTTTCCAAATCCCACTTTTACTCTTATTTATTTTTCCACTCTTTACAAGTGGCAATTTTGTAATAGAACTGTCAAAATCTTCTAATTGATTTTTGTTTCCTACTTAATTCATTTCTGCACATATAATTAACAAGGCATTCTTGCATTTACGTCAAGTCTTGCATTTTAGTGAG
Source organism: Agriotes lineatus (assembly GCA_940337035.1). Classification (NCBI taxonomy): domain Eukaryota; kingdom Metazoa; phylum Arthropoda; class Insecta; order Coleoptera; family Elateridae; genus Agriotes; species Agriotes lineatus. Next base: position 170,877 of record CALNHX010000811.1, read on the forward strand.
AAAATGTGTCATCCACGAGTACCATTTTTTGTAAATTCATAATAAAAATTCAAAAGAGGATCAGGATTGAAGAAAAAGTACTCGTATTTAAAAAAAAATCAATATGCCACCACTGGCAAAATAGTGTGCCATGAAAAAAACAATTCACTACACAGACCTTTAGAATAGTAGGTCCCATTAAAGTTTTATAATACACTTTTTGAATATAGTGCATTACATCAAAAATATATGCAGTTATAATCCAGAAACCACCTTTATGGAGTATTATTATGTAGATAAATTGGATACATAGACCGTGTGTAATGTTTGCAATATATGTAATATTTTTTGTTAAAACAGGTGGATTTAATTTTTTTTATCATATTTTGGTTGAAAATGAATTCACCTTAAAATGATTTTCATAAAATTCAAGTAATTTTATATTCTCCTATTAAGAGCCTTTTACATGAATCAATTTAACTATAACCTCATATTGTCGTGGAACCGAAAACATAAATATCCAGTAAACAGGAAACTTTAGATTGTAACTTATTTGACGTTTATTTGATGCTGAATTGTCCGTTTCCCCGACAACATGACTAACTCGTAATAGTTCAGAACTTGACTCAAGTAAAAGGCTCTTAGCAGCAGTTTAAAGTCTATGATAAAAAAATTTAAAGTTATTTGTTTTAACCAAAGAGTAAAATCGACCTCTCCGAAGATTTTTTTACAAATAAACAGCACAATAAATATTAAATTTGTTGCAAACTTTATACACATCCTGTATGTATGTATCTACATAGTAATTCGAAGTAAAGGTCGTCGCTTCGTTTCTAAACGCAGACCTCAGCAGGAGTTCCGTCAAATGTAGCAGCATTTAAATTGCGCAGACGCAAGCAATAAAAAATAGAGCTCTTTAATAAAAAAGCGCCGTGGATTGGAAGCGAAATCTACAGCATAGACATGAACCACAGCCAAGCCCTCCCATTTAGCTGAAACATCTATAGAAGTTTAGTTATCTTTGATAAAACACAGTGTTAGCATAAAAGGTCTTTTGAGAGAATAGCCAACTCTCAAAATCAATACATAACGTGACTACTTGGATACAATTGCCGGCCGACCAGCTACTTTCAGAGATGGCGTGTCCAGTTCTTAAAATATTCAAAAAGGGCGCCAACGGAATTTTTATAAAATACGGCAAGCATATTCAAGCATTCAAACGAGAATACGTAAACTCAGGAAGCACAATAAATCTGAAAGAGAAACTTAACTCAAATATAGGTCGCAGTAACAAATAAAGCCAGAATGCAATTATTACAGTATAATTTCCAAGAATTCAGAATCACAGTACATATAAATATCACAATCTAGATCCACCATCAGAATCGTAGGTAGCCACTATGTTACTTGCTACGACTAATTTTAATACACCAATAAAACAATAACCATAATGCACACACTAAAATAGATAGTAGTCAAAGACTACAGCGGCGAATCCGGTGAGTGCTTGGTATCGGAGGAAACGCACAATGCAATTCCAGGTGGGAACTCACGGCCGAATAAAGTCACAATTTTCGGGGGGCAGGCTCAGGCGGGGCTTCACCGTACGACACTGTGACAAATCAGACCTGAAGGTCAGCCTCCGTGTCGAATCCTCTTTTGCACTCAAACAGCATCCGCAGTAGGAGTCGAAGCTGGTCCGGAGATTCCGAAAAATACCAGCGCATAAAACGTCCGTTTGTGAAAGTGAAAACCAGCCGTAGCTAAAGCCTCAAGTTAGCCCTCCGGCACGAAGTGCTATAATGGAAAAACAAATCCACGATATCATATAAGGACGGCAGAATATTTCAAAGCGAACTCTTTACTTACCCCGGACAAAATTCCAGGAAATTTGCGAAACACGTGGCAGCATGAAAATTCCGCCAACAGCGTGAGCGTCAAGCTTTCCTCATACCGAAATTTGATGACTAAAAATCCACTTCAAGATGTAGGTTTACATAAACACCATCGAAATTAACGGCAGCCCAAAATTAATCCTCCGAAATTCTAACTGTTTCGCCAGCAAAGTTGGATGTATGTAACATTTTATAGCTGTCGCTGTCTCCATCTTGATCCTCCCCCGACGTCATTATCTTCCCTCTATTGCAACATGCCGAACTACATCAATTTCTTCTCTTAGACTTTGTTCTTTTTTTATTTATTCATTTTTAGTTCTGTTTATTCTTGTAGGTCGACAACTCCTACTGCAGAACCCTACTTCACTTACATTGATCTTACTGTTGTTTTTATGGTCTAATTTTCTGCTTTGTAAGTCATTTATCAGTATCATGAAACTGAAGTCGTCATTTGCGAAACTAGCTGTAAAGGGATTCATTTACGATTAGGACAGCCATGGATTAAGTTTCTACCCCAAAAAGTAGTCTGAACAATGTTGGCGATGTGGGTTAACCCAGTAATTGGTGTTTTGTTGTATAGAATGACGATTATATACGATTTCCAACTTTGGCTACTGCTTTATTTTTTTTGTACAAGGTATTTACTGTATTTCTTTGTTGTGACCTTACACAACTATTTTGATTTTATGCTTTTCTGAAACCGTATTTGTATATGGTCACTGATATTCTATAATTGACGTTTTTTTCATAATAATTGTGTCTTTTTTTACATTAGCTCCCAATTTTTCTTTGTGTTTCTGACCTTTTATTCTTTTTTCTGTATTTTCTGCAAATAATTCTGAGAAATCTACCTTAAAATCTAAATAATCTTTACTGTAATCTTCGACACAATAAAAAATACAAGCCATAGGACCGCAATGGTTTTGTAACCTCAAATTTTAATAACCAATATGACATATAATTAGAGGGAAATTATGCCGAAAAGTCGTTAAAGGCAGAAATCCTGTTATTATTTCTTTAGTCTCTTTTGGAACGGTACCAACCGTATATGAGGAGGTTGAATCAATACAAATAGTTCATCTTCTTCTTCTTCCTCAGACTGCTTCTCTCCTTTTTTGGATATAGTCCTCCCCCTCCTTTTTCCATATTTCCCTATCTCGTGCTAGTTTCATCCAGTTCTTCCCTGCTACATTTACAATATCATCGGACCATCTCTTTATCGGACGTCCTCTACTTCGTTTACCTAGACGTGGCCTCCAATATAATAGTCTGTTTGTCCAGCTCTCATCTGTTGTTCTTGTTATATGCCCAGCCCAGCTCCATTTTTGACGTGCTGTTCTTTCTACTATGTCTGTTACTTTCGTTACGTGTCAAACCCATTCATTTCTTTTTCTGTCCCGTAACGTTATATTTAGCAGCCTTCGTTCCATTGCTCTTTGCGTTTTCAATAGTTTGTCTATAATTCTGTTTGTGAATGTCATGGTTTCTACTCCAAACGTAAGAACTGGCAATACGCATGTGTCAAAAATTTTGGCTTTTAGTTTAATTGGAAAACCTTTTGATTTAAGAATGCTCGACAGCTTTCCGAATGCTTTCCATCCAAGGCTTATTCTCCTGTCTATCTCAGTTTCTTGATTTTCTTTTCCTAGTTTAAGCGTATATCCTAGGTATATATAAGAATTTACTTTTTCGATATGTTGTCCATTTACTGTTATTTGTGATTGCTGCAAAATGTTTGTCATAATTTTTGTTTTATTCATATTCATTTGTAGTCCTATTTGCTTAGATTACTGATGAAGTTGTTTCAGCATAATTGTTAACTCTGTTTCATCTTTCGCTATCAATACTATATCGTCAGCATATCTTAAATGAGTAAAATCAGTGCCGTTTACATTTATTCCCATACCGGTCCAGTCTATTTGTTTGAATATATTCTCAAGGCCTAGGGTGAATAATTTCGGTGATAATATATCTCCTTGTCTTACGCCTCTGTTGATGTTTATTTTTTCTGATTTATGCTCTAGTTTTATAACTGAGGCGGCGTTCATAAAAAGATCATAATGGTAGGTTCTTCCGGGTTATGCCGTGGTCGTTCTTCACAAGATTTCTAAAGACTGATGTTGGTGCCTTCTGCTCCTGGTTATATGCCGAGGAGTCGTTATGGTTGGCTGCTCATGTATGTTGTTGGAACTGGTCGTGTTTCCGCTTGGTTGCTCAAGTTTATGGTTTGCTTGATTTTGCAGAGCGACTTTCCATGTGTTGCTAAGGCGGTTGTCTTCTCGATTGAAATTTTTCGGGTTCTAATAATTTCTAGTCGTTTCCGAATAAAACGAGGGTAGTATTTTTTAGTCCTGGTTTGCACGTTCACGCAGTCGTAACTTTTTCTGTGGTCCCCTGGCCCTAATAAGTGTTCTGCGATGGCGGATTTTTGTGTGTTTTTAAGTCGTGTGTGGTTCTGGTGTTCTTTTATTCCACATTAAATGCTTCTTCCCGTTTGTCCGATATAGGATTTGCCACAAGTACATTGGAGCTGGTAAACGCCTTCTGTATGTAGCTTGGGCAAATAATCGTTGTTGTAAGGAATCAATTGTTCAACCTTTCTTGTTGTACCATAGCGGACGTCGATGCTTTTCTTATGCAAAACCTTTCTTATTCTGTCGGTTACTCCGCCGATGAAGGAAAGGCAGGCGTAATTCATAATTAAAGAAACATATATGTTTTCTGGCCTTGACATTGTTCAGTTAGCTAAAACTAACACACTCTAAAAAATCTCTTATTTAATTTTCGAAAAATATCACTCTTTGGGTTTTGACAATTTTGGATAACGCAATTTTCTAAATAAGTAAAAATTACTCGGTATATATAATAAAGGCTAAATAGATTTTTAGACAAGCGGAAATTATTGTCATCAAAAGTTTTTTGAAAAATCAAAGATAGAAATGTTTCCTATATGATGCCGACTTTTTGACAGTCACCATATACGAGTATAATGGAGTCAATTCGCTTTTTGTTAAATCGTAAAATAATGTGAATATTATGGTAAACAATATATCACCAGAAATCACATATTTGCGGTATTAGTGCAGTAAAGAAATGTTTTACGGCATTAAAACAGAAATAACCAGATACACAGAGGTTTTCCAGCACGTCTCAAACTACTGGACCATGCAACCCTACCTTCCAACAAATTTCAGAGTTATAAGCAAAATTAGGAACACCCGATCCATTACACAGGGCACCGCTACTGGAAGGTTGAATTACATCCTGTTTGAAGCTTTCGCGGTTCACAAGGTGCAAGGCACATTAAGCCAGCGAATGCTGGGTGTTTATCCACAAAGACTACGCGGTCTAAGCAGAAATTATATGTTAACAAAGATAAATTACCTAGTATTACATCAACTTGTAAACTCGATTTAACAAAAAATATTGTGCATAGCTCGTATCGTGTCTTTACCGGACTTGCCTACTCGTCCTATAAAGTTTCACTTCCAGTACTTGTTACGTAAATAACTATAACCGTTGTGAGTGAATGAATGTTTAGGGCTCACGTTTCAGATTTATCGACACACCCCACAGAACCATCCGCGGTAGTTCACATACGACGGAAGATAGGCTGACAAGTAGTATAGGGTGAAAGCAACAGTCAAGAAAACAATAATTTAGAGTTATTTGTGTTTTTCACTACATCTGCAACCTTTTATCACCACGTTATATCAATTAATTTTATCCATAAAATAAACAAATTACGATTGCAATGTGCTTGTTAAATCATACTTGAAGCTGAAAATTCAACTGGATATTCTTCTTTCAGAGCACCAACAGATAGCGGCAGAAGACGTGGAAGCTCCATATTAACCAGAAGTCTAAAATTGAACCTGAACGAAGATTTCATTCTCAGTCTAATCAGGAGCGGCTGCGACATCAACGAATCTTGCGAAGAGGCGCTGCAACCATTGCACTTGGCTCTAAAGCGATCTTCGTTGCCCATAGTTCACGAGCTGATAAAGTATGGAGCTGATGTAAACGCCCAAGACGACTGGAAATGGACTCCTTTGCAGTACGCTGTACGGAGTGGTAATTTAGAAGCTACTTGCATGTTGTTGTTTAATGGAGCTGATGGTACCATAACAGACTGCGGAAACAAAACGCCCCTGATAAACGCCTTGGATCTGAACCGAGAGGATATTGCTAAGGTGCTGATTAATTATTACAGCGATTTCTCCTGCACCAGCATTTCCAATGCCAGAGCCCTCGATTATGCGTTGTGGAATAGAAGTCGCTTGGCTGTGGATTTAGTACAGGCTGGTGCCGATGTTAATGTATCTAGAAATGATAATACTCCCATCGTTCGTTCGTTTAAGCATTACCGATATAACGAGTTATTTAAGGCGATATGGCCCAAGCTAGACCAAAAACTTCTCCTAAGCAAACGTCCTTGTTTTCTAACGTTGTACCTGAGCGAATGCATTTTCCCCGCTGATCAGTGGTTGGAATGTTTGTTCCTGATACTTTCCTCTCCTGTCGCACCAGATCTTATAGAAGAATGCCAGAACTCTATGAACCTTCTATTTCCTTTTATGTCATTCCTCTTGCACATTTTGAACGAGAACCAAATCAATGAAAGCAACAGATTGGCCGTTATTAATCTCTGTATGACATTGGGCGCTAGGGTCAGACTTTTAGACATGAATTACGTCTTGAGCTTTGCCAGGCATAAGTCTAACAGCGAAGTCGAATCAATTGTCTACTGTGGAGACATCGACATCAACGGCTACGTTCCGGAAAGTATTCGTGCACAGACTGCTTTCGTCTTGGGATTGGACGAAGAAAAGGATTCTCGCGCAATTTTCGACTTTTGCAAAATTCTCATCCGAGCAGCGCCCAATTCCCAAGTTTCGGATTGTGTTATCGACACTTTGAGATATTTTTCGGTGCCACGCTGTATTAAAAAGGAGTTAGACGACCTGTTCAAAGAGCGATTTGGCGGCGACGCACAGCTTGGTAAAAAACTTGATGAAATTCCTGAAATCCCGTCTTTGGCCGAGCTTAGTAGAAACGCTGCACGTAAATATTTGAAAAAGGTTCATTTAATAGAGAAACCGTATCACTTCCACGACATTGTAAAGAAATTATTAGTGCCCAATAGAGTTATGGATATCATTGGATTTAAAATGCCTATTTATTAGTTTTTCGATCAGTGATGAGTGATACTGTGTAGACTATATGGACATTTGTTTATACTCGTATGTTTCGCTGTGCCGAAACATGGCTTGCTAATAACATTAAGAATGTGCGAATACTACTACAGGAAAAACTAAAAAATGTTGATCGGTTACCATGTGCAAAACGTGTAACACTTAGCTTTATAAGACAATTTCATTAATTATAATTAACATGAATATATACTTCATAATCGTCATATATGTAACAACGGTATGTTTTTTAAAATTGTAAACTTCATGTTGTAAACTTATTTAATTTATTTGAAATTGAAATAAAGCTATTTTTTATAAAGCTTTGCCTATTTTGTTATAGACATTCCCTAACCCCAGGTGATGTTATTGTGTGAATACTGGAAAATAGCAGTACTGCTTCTACTAACACCTACAATCAGTAGTAAGTGGTAACAGAATCACAAGCTGAAATGTATTTTGACTGATTGACTAATTTAGTAAATCGTGATATTATTGCTACATATTGTTAAGACTATTAAGCCTGAAACAGAGTGCAAGACGCATTACTTTCTGTAACATTATTGTCAATTTCCTTGTTCTGCCAGTGTATTACAGGGAATATGATATTACGATTCTGCTACGGAATTCTTGTAAGGTTACTGACACTTCGGTTTTCTAAATGTACTTTAAACTTGCTAAAAAATCACTGCACACTGCTAAAAGTTTTCTGACAGCTTGTTATTTATTGAAAATTTACTACAAGCTTACTAAAGCAATATATTAAAACTTTTCGACCAAATATTTCCTGTAAATTTCTAGATGATTTACTCGAAACAAACTCTGTCGTCAATTCATTAAAATTCATTGGCGGAAATACTGCGAGGTTGCTAAAAATGTTGTATACATTTTTAAAGTTTTCCAGAAATTAACTGAACGCCCACTAAAATTTTACTGCAAACTTGTTATAGTGTTTGTTAAAGATTTGCCAAATATTCACGGCAATTGACTACGGTTTAGATATTTGATTATAAACTTTTTCAATCTTGCAAAAACTGCTAGAATCTAGAATCATTCAATATTTGCAAGGAGTTTTCTAAAAAAAATCTGTAAATTTTCTAAAGAATTACTAGAAACTAAAAGTTGTAATGCAAATGCATGTAGGTTTTATTTTACTTTTTAATATCCAGTTGGTTAATAGTGTTAATACAGTACATGAATAGAACAATATTTGTATGAATGACTGGTGGCAGTTATTAGTGAAACCAAATGGGTTTCTATTGGAAATAACAGATATTAAAATAACACGTTGATGGTTGAATTCCATCAATTGTGATATGGTTATAATCTCCAAGTTAAATAAGTAGTGGTAAAGTAGCTTTACCTACTATTTAATACGATTTAGTATCAAGATTACTATAATTTTGAAGTTTATGTCAATGTTATTTCATTTGAGTTTAATTGGGAAGCATTCTTTTGTAAGGGTTTGCAATTTTTTAAGCCCATTTTTCCAGTCATCTAGGATTTTTCGCCAATATCTTTTTAGTGGCACATATAAGGCCATATCCAGGGGTTGGGAAATGTGGGTTGAATTTGGAGGGATACAAATAAATGCAATAGATTTTTTTCAGCCTACTGTAGAACTTCTGCAGTAAAGTGACTGGATAAATTATCCCCACGTAATACTACGCGGCTATTTAATTTTCGTGTATAAGGTATAAACATACTTTTAAACCAGTCTGTGAATATTACCGAATCAAACCAACCACTTCGACTTCTATTATACCGTGTATGTGGAGGTTCCCCCTCCACCCACGACGACCAAAGATGTTCAGATTTATAGACGACATAGGGAGCCAGTAACTTTCCAGCTGCCGATACACAAGACATTACTGAAATGCTTGTTTTACTGGAATCTCTCATTCTTTCGGGATACTTTATCCCTCGTTTAAGAAGACAACGTTTTACCCCAGGATCGTCGCTGATGTTTGTCTCATCGTGATTAAATATAAAGACTGATCTTCCAATGTGAGGCTTTCTTTCAAATTACTGAAGTGTTCTTGAAACATTTCTATGCTTAATGCTGCTCTGCTAAGTTTTATATTTTGACAATTTCGCTGAGTTAAGTAATGCTTACATCAATTATAGCAAAGTTGTGCTGATTTTAAACTAGACAAATTGTTAACAAACTGAGGAGCAGTCTTGCCATCGTGATCCAAGTACAGTTTGGTCAGATATCGAAAGCCTTTAAAGTCAAATGGAAATCCCTATTGGCTGACAGTCACAATGTGATCTACAATGGCACTTTCTTCTATTTCACTAAAAACGCAGGGTCTTCCAATGGCTTTATGATGATTCCCATTAACTTTATTAATAAGGGGGTCTTTACTAATGTTATATTTTTTAGCAGCTTTGTTAATAGATATTGATTTCCCGTTTATTTCTTAAAGTGCAGTTTCTATAATATTAGAATTGAGCTTTTATACCGTCTTTTAATTGACAACGACACAGGCGTGACTTTCGGTTTAACCATTTTCTGAAAAAAATATGAAAAATACAAGATAGTTATATAGGTAGATACTCATACAAAAGCAAAATAAATCGAAAACATAATAGAACCCTAAAATTAACCTGTAGCCTAACTTTGACCACTGTGGTCAAAGTGACCACAGCTCTTATCCAAGTAAGCTTCCAAATAAACATTTTTTTTAAATAAATATTTCGTACAATAAGCTAATATCGTGTGTAAGTGTTGTTTAGGCATGCATGACATTATGTCAATGCATAATGCTGTATTGGGATACTTACCAAGATGTACAGCCACATATTTTTGCACTACAGCTAATTCAAGCGGTTTGCATTACCACCATTTTTAATTTTCTGTTACCTGACGTTAGCAATCTAATGTTGACTAAACGAGCGGTAAATATCTTCTATACTATACACTATAAGCAATATAATAAACACAGCTGCTCTTCAAGAAATTCACACAGTTGTGGAATAAAAATTGTTAAAACATATTTAAAATTTTGGTCAATGTTAGGTTAGAAGTCAAAGTTAGGGCATTTTACTTGTATTGATTGTTATATCCAACTTGGTTTACTTATTTAATGTTAAATTACAATTTGCTTGGTAATGACCTATTATTTTTGATTTTTTTTCGTTGTATTGCCTTCCTCCTTTCCGCTCGTTACTTGTATTTTGAAGCATTGTCTTCTTTCCTTCTCAATCTCCCACCTTCTTCTTGTAAACACGCGCATGTAGTGTCGTGAGATCTTTTTGAGCTTCCTCCTTCTTCGTCACTCCATTTGTAGCTTATGCCATCTATTTCTCCCTTGCCACTTTTATAATAGCCGTTTGCATTTTTTATCGTCCTGGGTTAAGCCACATTCTATATATATTTTCTGGTGTCCTAATCTCTTATCTCCTCTCAATATCTTTTCTGTTTAAAAAAATCCAGCTCCACTACTGTCTTCATGATTTCTGTTTTTCCTGCTCTGTGTGCTATGTTTCTTCTTTAGTATTCTCTTGTTAATTTTCTTTCTTCTTATTATTGTGTTATTTTTCTTTTTTTTTCTCTACTGGTTATCAAGCCGTTTTTTATTATGTCAATTTCCGTATGCAATTCAGACTTTTCCTTTTTCCACGATGCACCATTTTTTATTGACTCTTCTTTTAAAACTTTAATTTCTTTCCCGTATCTTCTAAGTTGTTCATTTATGTTGACTATGGATTTGTTTGTTTGCTTCTATTTCTTTTATTGGGGTGAGTAATTCCAGTATTAGCTGCTCCAGGTTATCCATGTGTGGTTGTTCTTCTTCTACTTGCCCTTCTAAACTAGTTTCCCTTTCTTGTGTTGTTATTAATATCTTCCTACTAATTTTGAAAGATTTTTCTCCTTTTCCTATTAGTGATTGGTTTGTTTTTCTAATTTGTATTTCTTTTTATTTATAAAAGCTACTATTAGCCAGAAGATATTGATTCTATTTCGCTCTTCTGGCATTTAGCTTTTACTATATTTGGTACCAGAGCTAGATCTGCCCTTCGGATGAAAGACCTTGTACCACCCTTAGACGAGGGGTGAGTACAACCCTAGCTAGCACAAAATGGCAAAAATTGACATCTGTATGCTATGCAACCATTAATATAACCAGTTAATATTATGAAACGTAGCTCACTTCGACCAGCATAAAACCGTATGAATGACTGTGATTCGGATGCCCAAGGGTTACTGCGAGAGGTTTTTACAGGGCGCATACACAATTTTAGCTATCCATCTGTGAAAACGCCATCGATCGTTGATAAATCTACGTATTACATTAACATGTGCAGTTTATTCTATTCCAAGGCCTTCGCATTATAAACACGCAATACTGTACTGGCAAACTCCCTTTACCGACACAAACAAGGCTGAAATTTAAGTTGCATGTATCTGCTGTTTTTACAACGCTTTCTCAAACGCCCTTGAAAGCGATCACTCGGGAAAATATCTGCAGGACTCGCCATTCCTGGAGGAATTATCTACACGGTCGTAGACCTGAAATGCGAGCTGCCGGCGTACTGGAAAATCCCAATCCAATCTAATCTCCGTTGTAAGATGTGTTGCCTACCTATTTTCCAGCGATTTAGAGACCAGTGAAATGCACAGCACATGAAATTTTCACCTTTAATTTCAGTCTTGTAACCACTAACTTTTAGAAATTTTGAACACTTTTATACTCACAGTTTTGCTGTTCTTATATTTTATTCTTTCTCTATTTGTACTTCTACCTGCTTGATACCGTCGTAAATAAGCTTTAATATCTGAACAGTGCTACTTTCTTCACACTTCAAAATCTATTTCCTGCTCTTAACTACTGCTGAAATATACAAAGCTTGCGGTGTTGGAGATCTTGTTAAAAAGGTGCGACTAATATGGTGTTTGGAGTTTCAATGATTTGAGGTTATCTAAAAGGAAATATTGATTATAAATAAAGTAAAACATTTAATGTCGTTTATCAATAATTAGGTACCTGAAGTGAGTTAAGTTATAATGTCACCCTACGTTTTATATAAAAGATTCCTTTTATACAGGGTGTGTTTATAACTTTATGAGGCATTTTTTGGACTTATTACAGTTGATCCAGTAATTCCAGGAGCGTGCCGACGAGGTATGTTAATTCATTTTTTTTTCACATGAAAATAATGCCCAGCAGATATTTTGCACTTTTGATTTTTTTTTCATAAAGCCCATATTTTTGCACGTCTCTGAACATGTTAAGACAAAAACTAAAATGCTTCAATATCTCAAAAACCTCTTAGCCGATTTTAGTGAAACTTTGAAGGTTTACTGGTGCTATTAAGGATCATGTTTTGGCCTAAGAATTAAATTATTTATGCCAGGCTCGGCGACTTTTAATACCTTGTAGTGTTGAAACGAAACGTTTCCAGACCCATGTTTATTAGGACATTTTTGTTTGTATTGATGAGCTCTGTAAGTGGGTAAAATATTCGAACTTATTTTTTAAACAACCTGTATATATGTAGAAGTCTCTTACCTCCAGCTACTATAGAAAAGACAACCAGACAATCCAGTAACATAAGAAAAGAATTTTGTCGTGTAGGATTTTTACGAAGTAGTACTAATACACATACAAACAGAAATCACTGAAATGTCAATTTCATTTGACAGGTAAATTATATAAAATGCATTTTTCTGGTTTACTTGTATTAATATTAATTATTGTGCGGCAATAATTCTATTAGATATATCGTTTGTGAAAGGCTTAATACTATTTAAAACTGAAAGTAAAGAGGTAATTATATTTTCTTTGCTAGATCGTTAAATTGGTATGATAGGAATTATTTATTACAGGAATGGTAATTTCTAACGCTTGTGGGGCCACTTATATTACGTACGTAGATACGTTAAATACCAATAATGAACATTAAACAAGAAACCACAGATAGTAACTTTTGCAATTCAACAGAAATTTCCTGGCACATACCATTGGACACTGTCACTAATGCAAATGCTGATAAATTATTCATCAAACAAGACGTAGTCGAAGATATTAAGGACTTCAACAATTATTCTGCAACTGCAATAGAACATGAAGAGCTGGAAATAAAAGTAGAAGATTATACAGTAGCAAAACTTCACTGTAATTCTGATTGTGAGTATAAAACAAAACCTTATTGTTGCTCTGAGTGTCTATACAGAACTGGAAACAAAAGTCATTTGGCTAGGCATCTGAGGTCTCATACAGGAGAGAAACCTTACAGTTGCTCCGAGTGTCATTACAAAACAGCACAAAGAGATAAACTGGTAAGACATATGAGATGCCATACAGGAGAGAAACCTTATAGTTGTCCTGATTGTGAATATAAAGCAGCACAAAAAGGTAGTTTAGTTATACATATAAAGACTCATAGAGATGAAAGTCCTTATAGTTGTTCTCAGTGTGAATATAAAACTTCAAATAAGTATAGTTTAGTTAGACATATCAGATCTCATACAGGAGAAAAACCGTACAGTTGCTCTGAGTGTGATTTCAAAATGACAGAACGATGTAAAGTGGTCATACACATGAGGTCTCATACAGGAGAGAAACCGTACTGTTGTTCAGTGTGCCAATACAGAACAAAAAATAAGAGTGATTTGAATAAACACGAGCGGTTACATACAGGGGACAAACCTTATAGTTGTTCTGAGTGTGAATATAAAACTGCACGAAAATATCATTTAATCCACCATACGATGACTCACACAGGAGTGAAGCCCTATAGTTGTTCTGAGTGTGAATATAGAACCGCACAGAAACATCATTTAGTTCTTCACGTAATGACTCATACAGGAGAAAAACCTTATCGTTGTTCTGCCTGTGAATATAGAACTGTACAAAAAAGTCGTTTAGATCTACATATGAAGTCTCATACAAACTAAAATCTTTAGGATTAATCTGAGTGTATGTAAATACAGTGGAGCTTATGATTAACAAAGTCGGTAAATCCAAGAAAAAAATCGTTAAACGAAAATTTCGTAAAACAAATTCATTTAAAATGGCATGATTGTTTACAAAACATCATTCTAACTATGTGAGCTTTGTATTCCCTATTTTTACATAACTGAAACTTTTGGGGTGAATCCAATACCTACTTCCTTTCTTGTAAAAGGAAGTAAAAATACAAAGGATCAGCTATGGCTGAGAATATTTTTGAGATCATATCTCATATTTTTGTTTACCTGGCAGTGTCGACCAACAATTTTAAAGTTAGTTGGATTATGTTGTGAGCAATTCTGAACAAACATGTATATCTATTCAACAGAAAAGAAAATTTAAAGGGTCACTTGGAATCTTGGCCTTAATACCCTTTTAAAAAAGACTTCAGAATCATTGAGTGGTCCACGAAAATCGGTCAATTCCAAGCAGAAGTCACAGCATTAATTCATCCTTTGTATTTTTTAACATAGCAGTCGCCTTACGGCCCATACTGCATAGGACACGCGGTATGAAAAGTCGTATAGGTACCTGTTGTAAGTGTGAAAATATTACTGTATAAAAATATCGTTTCATTTTCTCTGAGGGCTCACACAGAAGTAAGGATTGAGAGTCGTTCCAAATGCGAATACAAAACTACAAAGAAGTTGTTTAGTTATACATATGAGATCTCACACCTGAGGAAAACCGTATAGCCGTGCTTGTTGTCAATATTAAAGAGCAAATACTGAAAAGGATATTTACAACATACATGATCAAGGCTGCAACCAACCTAAACAAGCCAGAACAACACAGCAACTTTGAACAGGGAATCTCCAAGAGAGCAGTGACCTCGGTATATCAAAATTTGAATGAGTTCAGATAATAGGAAAGTACAGTCAGTTGTTTATATAAATGAAATCTTGTAGCAATTAATGTTACTGCTACTCTTTAATACAAAGTAGCAAAGAAAACTAATAAAAAAGTGTCATTGATTCCCATTCCGGCAGTCTTGATACATATGCTGGTGATTTCTTCTTGCCTTACGCTAAGATTAAAATGAGAGACTTTGCTAGCTTTATTTGTTTGTAAAACCACTTTTGATATTTGTACGAGCTGAATTTTCCATTTATTGTGTATTTTTTGATGGATGTCATTCAACCAAATTTTTATATAAATTAATGTAAATGTCGTAAGCGATGGGAAATCGAGATTTTTAAAATATATGTAAGTGTAGTTGTTTAGAATGTAATAATTGTAAATAAAGTAAGTCACTATAAAAAATTGCCATAGTCATAAGACAACTATATCCATTTTATATTACTAAAATATATTCTTGTCTTCAAATTTTATGAGTCGTGCAGGCATACATTCCCTTTATAATATTCCATGTATCTAAATATTTTGTGGCGACCAAAAATAGTCAAAGTTAAGTAAATACTCAATATTGTTTTAGTATTATCAAAGACCATCACGTAAAGGTGTTATGGCATGCTATTTCTATAATAGAAGTTGACTAATTTGACAAAAACCACTACAATTATCTAAATCCACTGGTGTTCCTATTTACTGCTATAAGTAGTGCATTAAGAATGTTGTACATTATTCAGTAACCACTATTTATCCGCTGATCATTTGCATACTCTGTCATGGTCTATTAGAATGTTTGTTCTTGCAAGTTAATGCATAAATTGTTCAAATCATTTCTGAATAGTTATTATAGTGATAGAGAAAAGGTAAAACAATGGCAGTGTAACGGCCCGTTTCGTGTCCCCTTTGCAGGTAATAATAACCTTGGCATTTAACCATTATTCTGCTAGTAATAAAACTAAACTGTATTCCTTACAATGTATCTATCAATTAGCTTAAAACGCATTGTGTATTTCACGCGTAAGTTTGTGTGTGCAAACCAGCTGATTCAGTCGTTGCGTACAGTTATACATAGAGCAAAGCAGCGGTGAGTGTCGAAGAGACGTGAAGAGGCAGTCACGTGCCAACAAGCAAGCGGTGCGTAACGTCCAAAGACCAAAGGACGCGGCGCCAAGTAGTAAAAAGTGCGATTAAAAGTGCTGCGTTAACAGCAGTCTGTGCCTAGTGAATCTCGATATGGAATATAGTTTTCGAGAGTAGATAACCACCTTGTCAACAACCCCGAGGTACCGTTACAGGGGCGGACTGGCTGGGGGGCAGGGAGGCAAACTGCCCCCGGTCCGTCATACCCCACGAATGCGTGCCTCTGTTGCCCCCCAGATTAAAAATCTGGGTACCTACATACTTAAAAAAAATTGTAAAGAAAATATCCGTGTATTGTGTCAAGTATTTAAAGTGGCAAAATTAATAGGAGAAAAACTAATCATGGAAAATTTTTGGGAATAATAAACTTGCTTTCCAAAAGTTGACCAATTTTAAATAACTACTTGGAAGCTGCTATAGAGAAAAGTAGAAAACGTTACCAAATAAAGGGTTTTCCAATAAGAACGATATGATTTTAAAATGAAATAAAATAGAAATGATTTCAGATATAACCACACTTTTTATATTATCTTAAAGTACAATCGATAACGTTTATGTTTTGTCCACCTCGGCTTCGTGTACACGAGTGAATTCGACTAATCCAATTTTCGACGACTTTGTGCAATAAATCGGGCGTAATCTCACGAATGCAGCGTTCAATGTTCAATCTCAAAGCATCAAGTGTTTGTGGCCTGTTTGCATAAACCTTAGATGTCGTGAAGAATAAAATTACTTTCAAATGTCTTAACGATGCGACGAATGGAAAGCACAGAAGGACGATTATTTAAACCAAAGTTTTCGCGAAATTTTTGGACAATAACCAAACGTTCTTGGAGCGAGTATTTAGCCATAATAAATTGTTAGAGTTTAGTGAACATAAATAACAACTAGTGACAGGTATAACTTTATTACCATGGTTACTAGATCATTACAAAATCATATCATTCTTATTGGAAAACCCTTTACAAGAGGCAAAAGGGCGAAACTCCCATGGTAGAGGCAGTCTGATAACTCTCCTATCGAAAACCACTGTAAATAATGTGATAGGATTTTCATTGGAGGGACTGCGAGAAAAAATTGCAAGCGAACTGGACAGTGGACATATCTTAAATTTCTGTATATCAGATAGCTGTGACAATTTATAAGCCAAAATTTTATTTGGATTACTAAATTGCTTAGCCACGTTTTTCATTTAATCTTATCTTATAGGCGGATGAATGTTGGCTTATAAGTACCTACAGTAGCTCAAGTTCTCGTAAAAATTTTAAAAAAGGTACAAAGAATTGAACAACCTGGGTGATGAGCTTCAAAAAAGTTATAAAGTGGAGTTTTGCAGGTGGTAATTGAGAAAAGAGAAAATATTATGAAAAAAAAAAACACTTCTAAAGCAGTATCTTTACTCGGCAAGTTGTTGGAGTACAACACTATTTTAATAGCACATGTAGTTTTAATTTTTAAGAGCAAATTTAAAAAAAGTTACAAAATGACAATGAACAGCGTTAGTGTTGTGATTGATTCTCAGAGCTTTATAGCATCTATAAAATCTAAAGTAGAAGCCTAGATATGGATATTTAAATAGAAGAAGAACTGGGGAAAGCAAAAATCGACAGTGAACAGTGTAGCAACGAAAGACCTAAGGACCTGATGGATGTGTTCTGAGTTGGAGTTGTCACTGTTATCAAAGATGCTATCTGGGTTGCTCTAGAATAATAGTCTAAATGAAAGATGTTCAAAAAATAAAGAATTAATGCATGTTTGTAAGACGTCGATCCATGACATTTTTCTAAATTTGAGTAAGAAAGATTTCCTACAGAAGAATAACTTACAAAACTAGCCATCTTTGTTTGTTTGTTGTTAGTCAGTCCTCTTGACTCCTTGCATAGGGCATTGATAATAGCAGCAAGGTTGCTAACCTTGTTGTATCTTCGTCTCTTATTTTTGAAATTTCTCGATCGTTGGGTGGGTTAGTCTTGCTTATTCTCAGTACATATACTGACTACCAATTCCTTTCCATGTTCCACCTGGACCTTAAGGGCCTATTTGGTAATTAATATATTTGGCTTGAGCAGAATATGGCCATTCCACTTCCATTTCCTTTTATTGATTGTTTTCACAATTGGTTCTTGACTTTTTCTTTCCCATAATTCTCTGCTTGGGAGTTTGTTGGGCCAATATATCTTGAAAATTCTTCTTAAGCACTCGCTAATAAAAGTTTGAATTTGTTTCACGTGTTTTTGTGTTCAAGGTCTCAAGAACCATAATTCAGTACCATATAACATAGCACTTTTCACATTATTGGTATTTTATAACGACACACTTTCCTTTTCCAAGTTAATTCATTCGAAGACCACAGTTTTTTTAATGTTTTTGAATTCGCCTTTTGCCCTACTAATTCTCCTTTTAATGCTTTTTTAAACTGGCCACCTCAGCGAATTGTTTCATAGGTACCTTGTCAAGCAATGATCACAAGAAGTGATACCTTTATTCACTTGCCTAATGAGACAATGATGAAGAAACTAATATGAATGTGAATCAGAATCAGAT
Source organism: Agriotes lineatus (assembly GCA_940337035.1). Lineage (NCBI taxonomy): Eukaryota > Metazoa > Arthropoda > Insecta > Coleoptera > Elateridae > Agriotes > Agriotes lineatus. The sequence continues at coordinate 189,438 of CALNHX010000811.1, forward strand.
GAGGCAGAGAAACCTGAAGAAAGGCTTGAAAAAACAGAAAGTCAGAAAATGCAAGGAGCAGAAGAAATATAATAACTGCCTGGCCTGTTGCTACATGTTTTTATACTCGTAGACTACAATATGCAGAGTCTGCAGCATTTACAAATTTATTTGTAAAATACCAATATGCAGGGTGTTCTGGAAGTTCACATAATAAATTTAACCACACAGAGAAACTAAATAACTTATTCCTATATTATTTTTTCGAAAACACCTCCAAAACTGGAGTCCCTAAATGACGAAATAGTTATTTTAGTAATAATATAGAAAGTACAATTTCCTTCACAGAGTGAGAGACAAAATAACTTTATACGCGCATCATACACCTGATTGTTTCTATGAGTTTAATTATAATAAGTTTAAAAACTGCTTAACAGTATTTCAAAAATAATCCAAAACAAGTAACACCCAATCTAGTTGCTGTGAATAAGCTTGTTTTGTCAAAAATTATTAACTGTCAATTTATCAAAGTGTTTAAAGACCAACAGAAAGTGTTTTTTTTTTCTGTGCCTCGATTCAAATCGGCCCACAGAAGGTGTTTACAGCAGCATTTCCATAGCATCGATCTTTACATAAATGAAATGTAACATTTTCTATGCCTCTAACTGCCGGTCTTATAAAGACCACTAATCTGACGTAACTTAATTTGTTGTTAAAATAAACAAAGAGCATCAAAACATTAGTGCTTATGACTATACTTCATTCAGATTCAAGATAGAGCAAAATCTGCAACCCATGTTTACAAATATCAGCAGTAAGTTGATTACTCATATGATATTATTAAAATTTAGATCAGAGATATGGCTTGTTGCCGTCTTTATGAGTGTCAAAATCAATGTGTCATGTTTTTAATATGAATTTTTGCTTAAGGAAACCATTTGCAACATTTTTTAGTGGGTAAATTTATTCTCAGATCACATCAGCAGATTTCATTTAGGTAGACATCGCACAATTTTCCAATTTCAAGCTTTGCAAATTTGACAAAAACTATAAACCCTCTATATTATACTACGTACATTCCATGATCTACATTTTAATAAAATCAAATTAGTAATCAACTGACTGCTGATATTTGTCACTTAGGTTCCAGATTTTGCTCTATCTTGAATTTGAATGAACTATAGAGCTAAGATAGTTAGGCAAATTGCCTTTTTTAATAAATGGAACGATAAAAGGCAGACCCACTTTTAAATCCGTTTTAGAATGCGTGAAATTCAAAAATGCTAATTTGATTTTGTCTTTTTGCCTTTTTGCGTCTTCTCCTATTTTTCTTACCTTTTGGTGCCTTTTATGGTATATTAAATTAAAATTTAAAAAAATTTAGTTCTTAAATTTTCAATATAAAAAAATTGTGCAACAATTTTTCAAGAAAAATGCATATTTTAAATTTCTGAAATAAATTGTAGAAAGTATTATTCCCAAGCACTTAAAGGTAGAGGTTTAGTGGGTTTTACCCTTTAGGCCCGGTATTACAATGCACAGTAAAACTGAAGGTAAAGTTAAACTTTACTGGAAGTTTAAACTGTAGGTTATTTCGTTAGCGTATTACAATCTGTTTCCGGCTGCTGGTTAAGTTTACCGTGAAATCGTTTGCGTTGGTAGCGCTGTCGACAAAACGCCTAACTTCCAATCTATTTATTTTCTGTCAAACGACGTTCAATTGGCGGTTGGATGTATTAGCGGATGTGTTATATTTGTGGTTGTTTGAAATAAGAGCACATTCCTCTTATATTGTTAATATTTATTAACCATGTTTCTCCAGTAACCATAACTAAATTTACAAAGGAAGTAAATAAAATAAGGGGAATGTGCCCCAGATTCTGTAGTTTAGCCTTATTATAAAATAACCAAGATACCTATCAGTGGGAAATGCTATAATATGTTCTATATCATTTAATACTTGTTGAACACTGTTTTTGGATATTCGAAATCTATTAATAAATTCCATATCATTCCACAATTCAAAATGATTTAACCTCTCTAAATATTTTTGGTTGACGTGGCATTTCCACTACATTAATTACATCTTCGTCATCGGATAATAAATCTTCAAATATCTCGAATACGTCTTCCATTCTTTCGCGTTTTGTCAACAATACCCGATTTGTCAGGTTAGAATATGCCAGGTTGATGTAAACTGCGGTTTAAACTGTACCGATCGGACGTTTAAGTTTACTGGAAGTTTAAGCGTCGCTGTCTGAAAACTGAAGATTGTAATACGCAGTATTCACGAAATCTGCAGTTTAACTGTCAATCTCCAGTTTAAGCTGATATTGTAATACCGGGCCTTAGTGTTACCGGCTGATAATTTCTCGGAAGGATTATTTTCTTGAGATTAATTTTAGTGAGGGGACCAGTACTTATTGTTAGGAGAAAGTTTTCTACTGAATCAGCCAGTTTGTCACAATTTTGGAACGTATTAACATTATGATTTGTGAAGTGCATCGACTGTATTTTTCAGTTAGAGGCCATTCCTTTTAATTTTGCCTTTCTTTTCATTTTTTACTTTATTTTTGCCTTTTTAGTGCTTTTTTAAATCTTTTGTTTTGCCTTTTCGCCTGCCTTTTTCGAGACTTTATTTTGCCTAACTATCCGAGCTTTACTTATGACATTTTATTCATTGGTAAACAAATTTTGATGCGCTTTTGTTTATCTTAACAGCGAATTAAAGTTAACGTCAGATTAGTGTCCTTTATACGACTGGCTGTACATATTATAAAAAAAAAACAACTTTCTATTAGCATATGTAGAAAAAACATATTTTCTTAATTCCATCTGTCTCCGTCCTCCTGTCTGTTGGCGTTATAGCTCAAAAAGTACTTGTTAGAGGAAGACGAAATTTTGCATGCGGATTATATGTCTACCTGGCTCGAAACTGAATATGCTTTCAACGCGTCCCTTATATAGAGCCTGAAGCTATTCAACTGCTCTGCCGGAGTGGTCTATCTGTTAAAGCGACTATCAATGTTAGTAATCGATTTCGGTCTGGTAGAAGACATGTGAGGGAACCTGGAAGTCCGAGTTCGAATCCCAGCGACTGCAATGTTTCATTATTTGAAATAGATATAATTCGGGCGACGGAAGTTCCGTTTAAACCCCTGTACAGATTTTTACTACCTATCTTCTGCATTTTCCCATTATTGTAAGGTAAGTATCCAGGTTTTTACAAACGGATACGGGCCTTTTAAGGCTGAAGTCCCTCCGGGCTTTTCCCTTGCCAGTCCGCCCCTGGATACCAACCTGTCATCACAGTAAGAAGCTGCCATTCTGGCTTTAAACGAGCCCACGGAGCTGATCTCTTGCCCATCTTGCAGAAATATAAAAGCAACTTTAGTTTCTATAATCAACTAAAGTATGATCAAAAATGATTTTCATCTACTATGGCTAGGAAATAGTTTCCATTTTATGAATGCAACTATGTTTGATTTTTAAGTGACTTAGAGTAGCATTCATAAATTAGGAACTAGATGAAAATGATTTTTGATCATACTATACTACAATTGAATGCACGAGCCAGGGAAATTGAGGAAACCAGAAGCTTAATAACGAATGAAATCTTGCGTAATAATTTGATGCGTGAATGCCCGCCAACAGTGGCGCATTCCTGCTGCGGCAAGCATTCTTCCCAGTGTGTGCAATCGCATGAATCAGCAAGTAGTTACGAGCGCTATCTGAAAATAAACAGAGATGGCTTCTGTGGATTTGGGTGCGAGACTTAAACAATTTTCGCGTGGTTTGTGTTGGGACGGTAAGTTACACTTATATTTAATACGTGTATCAAAGCTAGTAGAGATTAGCACTAAGCCCCTAGACATTTATTTATTTATAATACATTGTTGACTATGTATAGCGTATAGCATTTACAGTTTATCATTGTGCATTCTTTTTTATGTATCCCAATGCATGTATTCTCTGTCTGCAGATTATATGTATTTTCATGTAAACGGTTCGATTTTTATTCCCATCAGGATTTGCATATACAATTACAGCATCCTCGGTGACAACGAGCAGGGCTACAAGAGCAATATTGACAAATTCCTTAGCCACAGTGAGGTAAGAGCGGGTTTTGTACTTCTACGACTGATTAAACTAGCAAACAAAGGGCATTATAAATTCGTAGTAGAGTAGAGTATAGGACACGGAAAAACGCCACGTTACAACAGCAACTACTTATATAATGTGTGTTGTAATGTTTACCAGATTACCATTTTCATAACAGAAGCAAAGCGCAATTTGTAAATAACAACTTTAAAATTGTGTTTTTGCCACCATAGGTGCTTTCATTGGTCTAAATTAATTTTATGTTATAATATACCATAAGAAAACACTAATTCTAAATTTTGCTAACGATCAACGAGGGCTTATCCTGAGAGCGACGCTTTGTCAAATCTGGCTCTTTCTGTGCATAAAATGCGTTCATTTACAACGTCTTTTCCAAGTTATTTAGCGACATAGGTTACTCATTTTGGGCTATATTATTTAAGATTCATTTTCGCTTACGGGGCAGTTTTATTTTACTCCTAACAAAAACTTACGAACTGTAATTATTTTAGGAATGCGTGATATTCTAGGTCTTTGTATTTTTTTAGTGGTAATAACCACTACTGCCATGGGAAACAAAGTACCCACACTAACATTTAATTATTTCAAGAAAATCAAATTAAAATCAAAATAGTAATTTGGTTTAGTAAATGATATTTTATTAAACAGTTAAGTACAGTACCTATCTCTTAAACAATTGAAATACAACTTTTTCACTATGATATAATTCATTCGTTAGGATATCAAATGTAATATTCCAGTACTTCAAAATATTTCTACCAGCAAAAACGTTATTGCCTTTTTTAATAAATGGAATGATAAAAGGCAGACCCAATTTTAAATCCGTTTTAGAATGCATGAAATTCAAAAATGCTAATTTTATTTTGTCTTTTTTGCCCTGTTGCGTCTTCTCCTATTTCGTTATGATATAATTAATTCGTTAAGATAACAAATGTAATATTCCAGTACTTCAAAATATTTCTACCAGCAAAAACTTTATTGACAGAAATAACCCTGCATAGTACGATTCCTATTGTTAATAAACTCAGGCATTGAGATGAATTCCACAGCCGTCGTCGACCGTTAGTGAAATTTACCATAGGCATTTCCCTATTTTCCGCATGCCGTCAGACATACTGTATACTAGATACTAGTAACATTGTAGTACCAACCGTAGATACGTTTTAAAAATATTATTTTGAGTTCAAAATACAACAGATGCAACTTATTGTACTTTTTTTTATTTATATTAAATTCTATTATAATACCTGCTACCAATATTTTCAACCAAGACCACAATTAAATGCCATTTCCCACCAAACGCGTCAAGTCGAGTCACATCCAGCCAAGCCTGTCGCTGCAAGATTGGCACAGACTGACGCAAAACCTAACCTGCTCACCTCGAATTTGACATAGACTTACAGTGCCACCAATATATTATGATTCCGGTAACGCCAAATAGAATAAATTTTATTTCATTACTCTGTCCTGTATAATTTAGTATGTTCCATTTATGTTTATTTATTGTTGAAACTTACCTGTACTGTAGTTACCGGAATAAAGACTTTATTATTATTATTATTATTTATACGCTTGAATTTCTACAGACCGCTGAGGATCAGTTTTTTTATCTCTCGATATTTGCATCATAACCTCAAAAAGTTATTTAATGTCAACTGAAATTAGTTCTAATTATAAGGGTCGCTATCTCTGTTCCTTTTAGTAATTATAATTAAAATATTATCGAGTGACCCTTGTAATATGTAATTTGGGTTGCCTGCTCCACTCTATCAGTTCGGCGGCTCACGTATAGTGTTGGCGCTAGCATGGCGACAGCTACGTTTACAGATGATGAATGCTTTAAGATGTCTGCCACTGCGTCGTTGTAAAGCTCTCCTACAAACGTTGACAACAAAATCTACATCTCACCTTGCGACACGCTTCTTCTTCTGGACACCTACCTTTTTTTTGTCCATCTTTTGATTCACTGTTTCGTTGCAAAGTGCTTTCAATCGCTTACTTTTATTTTATGTTAATGCAACCCCTAACTCGCTGCTTTATTATCCAGTTTTAAATTAGACGTAGCTGATTTCCAGGAATCAATCACTTTATTCGACGTAATCAAACACTACAGCCTTTGTGGACACGAAATTGGTTTTATTTGACGTTTTACTTCTCAATGGGTAGGTAAGTTAACACATATATTTTATTTTGTAACACTTCAAATCAAATTACTTATTATTTCTAGGAAATTTTGCACGTCCACCCCATACAATCGCAAATTGCTACGTAGATTAATCTACTAAATATTGTGGAAAGCTAGGATATTAGATTTTCACATCTGACTGGCTCGTTAGAAATTGGCATGTTTAAAAATGATTAAATCAAAGTGACATAAAGTGTATCAAATCCTTATTTTTACAAATTACTTTCTTAAACACTTCTTTAATATGAAATGTCAAGACCAAACATGGCCTATATATGGAATATTCTTGACAAATTATTAAATTGCAATCAACACATTCCTGTCCATTAACCAAATTAAACTATGGCAAAACTTATTATGCTCCACATACAAGCTAATTACAAAGTATATTGAGTTCCAAGCTCAATTTACACCAAAATCAAATTTTTCAATTTCTGATAGCTACAATAAGGGAAAGTGGTCCATAGCGAAAAATTGTTTCCTGGTCACGTATTTATTAATTGGTAGAATTGTATATCATAGAAATGGATACTCTACGAGTAACTGGAACGGCCTTGCTCGGTATAAACCAATGCACGTTTGTGAAGCAGGCGCACTAACGAAAGAGATAGCACTACTGTAGTCTTAGACAAGAGACTGTAGTATTTGCATTTCACTCCAACTCACAGTCATTTACTGGAGACGTGTGCCAGATCAGCAACCTATTTGATTTTTATCTGATTTTACCTAGTTCCAATCATTTAAAGGTGTATAATCGGTGGTGCTTTGTTCGTTTGTTGTATAATAAAAGTTAAATTTGAGAGGAGCTTCGTGAAAGTATTTTAAACAATTAAAAACTATGAAAATGCTGCTGTAAACCATTTCGGTGAAAAATTCATTTATTTGTGTCAGCGCATCCGGTATCAGAAAAAATATTTCAGAAGATTTGCACGAACTTCGGCTAGTGAAGAATATTGTAAATACCGTCTTACAATAAGGCATGCAGCACTATGGAAAACTGTATAATTTAAATTGCATGAAAAGCAAGCACCAATTAGGCATAAAATGTCAAAATTATTTTATTTAAAAACTGCTGTTTTTTGTGTAGTATATGTATAGGTATTGTGTAATAAATATTAATAAACAATAAATGTTACCTATTTTTTGCTTTTTACTCCTTTTACGATAAAGGAAGTAACTATTGCATTCACCCCAAGAATTCAAAATTGAGTTTTCAACAGATCTTTACGTTTTAGAGTCTCCGGAACCCAGAAAACATGTTTTCGTTCATTGGTCTGTCTGTGTGTGTGTCAGTCTGTTTGTGAACAGAATATCTCAAAAACGAAAAGAGGTATGGCGATGAAAAAGTTTCGTGTACTATCTAGATGCGATAGCAACCTTTTGAAGAAAATCACATAACCGGAAGTATGGTGTTTACTATTGCGTTTTTTCACTTTTTTAAATTTTTTCAAAAACGGCTTAACGATTTTTTCCAAATTTTACAGTTTTCTTAAATTTGTAATGTGTATTGATATGAGATAGGTGATTTTCCAGTTGAATACTTCTAAAATGGTTTCTTTTGTTTGTTTTTGCTATTATTTTTATTAACTCCTAATTTAAATAAAACATCCGGTATATTATTACATTTTTTTATCAGATTATAAATTTTAGAGAAAACTATTCTCTTCAACTAATGCTCTATTTTGTACCGTTTTTGTAGAATTTGTAAATTTTGAAAATTTTGACAAACGCTTAAAAATTAAAAAAATAAATGTTTGGTTAATTATAAGATCATTGTAAAGAAAGTTGTGTGCGTGTATCACACCAGATTTTTAAATTAAACCCCATAACCTAAACCTATTATAATTATATATTTATTATCATTTTGATTTTTCTGTGTTAGTATCTTAATAAGATTGAATACTGCACGCAAAATGTTTAAAAATTAAACAGAAGATTGTTTGTAATATGATAGCGCAATGGTTTTATTCATATTGCTGTAATAATTAAATTTATCTGTTTTAAAGTTAAGTTGCTGTAATTCGCCCATAAGCATTAATGAACTAGACAGAGGGCGATATACTACATATATGTGGGTTGCATAACTACACGCTCAGTGAACACTAGAGGTCTATCCAGCTATACGTAGTATTTGTATATCTATGTTGTATATGCACGAGTACGTTTCTTAGTTGGTTTTCCATTTTATGGGAAAAGTTGTCTTAAAGTTCAATACGTTACTACTGTAACTACTGTAAATTAATGTAAGACATCATATATTTTGTTACGTGTGTTAGGAATATTCTTAATATTTACCAGAGCTTCTACAACTATGGCCTTATATTTGAAACCCGACATAACCTTATAGTTAGCTTGCATAGGATGGCACCAGAAAATATAGTCTTACAGTCTTATTATAGTAGTAAGATATTTGTTGAAATTCATAGTGGTTCATGTTATTCTATTATCTCCTCTTAATTGTCAATCCCATATTATTAATTACGGATAATCATGAAAGCCATTACGATATAAGAGTTCTGAACAAAAGTAAGGATAACGGAATAGTAATGTTGACTCTACCACCACATTGCAGCCATCGGCTTCAGCCTTTGGACGTAAGTTGTTTCTCCTGATTTAAAACCTATTACAACATTGCAATGGGACACCAATGTCCATGTACGAAATAGCAAGCGTTGCTGTAAAAGCTTTTCCCGAATTTTTCACTCCGTTAAATATCATAAGAGGATTTGAGAAAACGGGCATACCACCTTTTAATCCTCAAGTAATCTGTGAATCCCACTAGATGTCATCATACGTGACTGGCAGACAACCTGGCATGGATAATTTTTAAATTGACAATAGAACAAAACAGCTGAAAACTGTAACGACCACGTACTTCCGAGAGCTTCAGATAATACTCGTACATCAGCGGTTGCAAATGCAAATGCGTCTTATAATATCGAGATAGATAATCAGGAAGATGAATATATTAATACCCCTGAGAGGTTGAGACGATAATTATCACACCCGATCAAGTTAGACCGCACCTGAAAGAAAAAATGCAATAAGGGGAAGAAGAGACAATACATGACCTTGACAAATACACCAAATAAAGAAAAAATAACACAAGAGCACCAGTCAGAATAGAAAAAAGAAGAGTACAGAAGAGAGAAAGCTGCGTGCCAAGAGAATAAAACGAAAAGTATTAGGCGAGTTCCAGATCCGACAGCGATATATGTTAATGAAAGAAAAATGTTGTGACTACAGACATTTTTGTAGATGAAGCTGAAGAATATCTTATCAATGTGGGTGATTTTGTCTTAGTAAATTATGCCACTAGGAAATTACTTAAGCACTGTATAGGCAAAGTTACATAAAAGAAGGATGAAGATTACATTCCTGAGAAGAATTCCCGGTAACAAAATTAGTTTCCCTGAGAAGAGAGATGAAGATATAGTTAGCAAGGATGATATCGTTTTAAAATTATCAAGTCCATACATCTCTGTTACCACTAAAAAAGTCGCCGCGCCGGCCAAGTGGCGTTTGAAATTGATCTAGACAACTATAATATTATGATCTAGCTTAGTTTGTTGCTACTTTTTGCTTTCATACCACTATGCACCATACAACTTCCCAATAAATACCACCTGGTGGTTCATAGTGGGATTGGTGGTGTATAGTGGTAAATACTCGGGTCTCTACATTCTAGCAAGTATTATCTTTATTTGTATAAATTATAAGAAATACCTATGCTATTAACTTAATTATTATTGCATCTTTTTTAATAAATTAATTGCAAGCACTTTGTATAATACTGCTTTAACTACTGGTATCGCTACAATACTGGATATTATTTAACTAATGAGAACTTAATTTAAATATGGCGATCCAACCTCACAATTCGCTATTATTCGACAATTATATGTGATTACGTAATTAAAGTGTTGCCTAGGTGATACAAATTGCAGTAAGTAAATACACGTCACAAATAAAAACTACTCAGAGGACGCTTCTGCCGGCAGTGCACAAAAAACTGACGCCACAAAGAAATTCACTAAATTCAATCTTTTAGGATAAACTTTTCCAATGGAAACTAGGGCTTAAATCCAGTCTCCAGCAAGTCCCACGATGCCTGGGCTCCTCTTTCTTCGTTGACCTACAGATACAAGCCGCTGAAAGTCCTGCAGAACGATTCCTGTAGCACGAGCGCTGTGAAAAGCGCCTTCAATTCAGGTGTTGTCTCAACCTAGGGCTCCAACTGCTTTTCACGAACGTCGGTGCCTAGTTCTAGCTCACAGGGAAGACCACCCAACACTTGATGCACAAATAAAACACTTTTTAAACTTCTGCAGAGGTGCTATCAATCATACTACTAGAGCACACCCAAGGGATATGGAATTAATTTTAAAACACACTGAATTGGAAAAAGGTATTTATTCACATATTAACAATTATTTATTGGGGAAGCCAAAATTAACACCACTTCACATCTTGGCTTCCTTTCCCCAATTGTTTGTGTTCGATCTTACATTGTTTTACATTATTTCCAAACCTACTCTGATTACCTTTTGTGCAAATCAAGGCTAACGTTTTTTTTAATACTGTTTTACAAATCATTACCTAACACAGTTTTGACTACATCACCGTTTCCTCCTGTCTGTATCCACACAGTGATGTATTCATTCTGTATGGGTCTTCTTCATATGTGCAACTAAATTCTTTTTACGTGCTGTTTTGAATCCACAATTATAACAACTGTATGATTTTTCTTTCGTGTGAGTCCTCATATGTCTAACTAAACTTTTTTTTTCTGCAGTTCTATATTCACATTCAGAACAACTATAAGGTTTTTCTCCTGTATGAGACCGCATATGCCTAATTACAGCATATTTTTGTACTGCTCTGTAATGACAAATAGTACAAGAATAAGGCTTTTCTCCTGTGTGTCGCATCATATGTCGAATAAGATGGGCTTTTCGCCGTGTTTTATATTCACAACTAGCACAAAAATATTGTTTTTCTGTAGTTTTATGTTCACGTTTAAAACAAGTATAAGGTTTTTCTCCTCTATGAGTTCTCATATGTTTATCTAAACTACTTTTTACTGTAGTTTTATGTTTACATTCTGAACAACTATAGGGTTTCTCCCCTGTATGAGACCGCATATGTTTAACCAAATCATGTTTTTGTGCCGCTTTGTAATGGCACACAAAGCAACGATATGGTTTTTCCCCTGCGTGGCACTTCAAATGCTGCACAAAGTGACTTTTAACTGCCGTTTTGTATTCACAAATAGAACAACAATGAAGGTTTTCTCCTGTATGATACTTCATATGTAGAAACAAATGATATTTACGCGCCGTTTTGAATGTACAAATGGAACAACGATACGGTTTCTCTCCCGTGTGACGCCTCATGTGTCTGACAAGATGGCTTTTCAACCCAGTTTTATATTCACACCCAGAACAGAAATGAAGGTTTTCTCCTGTATGTGACTTCATATGTACCTTTAAACTTTTGTTTCGAGCAGTTTTATATTTACAAACAGAACAACAATAAGGTTTTTCACCTGTATGAGTCCTCATATGTTCAACTAAGTCACGCTTTTTTGCTGCACTGTATTGACACACGGAACAGCAGTAACGTTTCTGCCCCGTATGGCGTTTCATATGTTGAACAAAGTATTTTCTATTTGCTGTCCTATATTCACAAATAGAACAAAACTGAAGGTTTTCTTCTGAATCGGAGCAAATGTGAGGCGTTAGTGTTACAAAATCTTCAATTTTTTGTTGTTTAACTTCCATCTTAGAACAGCCACTGCTATCATTTGTAGTTTCAATGACTTCCTGTTTGATATACAACTTCTCAACATTTATGATCTCATCCATGTGTGGTGAATAGTGCGATGAAATTGCCGTTGCCACTGAGGTGGCTTATTATCATATAAATGACAGCTTGCAAAGCAGTTTGTCTTTTTTAGTTAATAGTAGACAGATATTGGAAGTTACACTCTGTAATGAAAGTGATTGGAGTTAACCTGTATTACCAAAGGAAACATTCACATTGTAACCTTAAATGTGAAAGCCTTTTAACAAAAGCACATCGGATCTTTGGCTAGTAATACTGACACGTTATACACAATACTAAATCTGTTAGACCATTAAGTTCAAGTAAATATTTTACTAACAATCAATAATAAAATTTATACAGTTATTATACACGTGCATTTGTTCTACTTTGCAAATTATCCTCAGGATGATTCTACTGAATTATGTAAGTACTTTGAAATTATATGGTAAGCCGTAAAGTAATATTTATACAGCTTGTAATGGTTTATTCTTCTGGGCATTTGGTTTATAGCCATTTTCCCACTTATTTCTCCCCATTGTTGTTAGTTGCCTCACACTTTCCACGGTGCTGATTTGAATATTTTTATTGTGTTTTCTCTGTAATGATACATTATTTGACTGTATTTATTACACCTAGTTACCGTATTTTGCAAATTTTCATAACCACCAATTTATTTTGGTAAAATTATTAGGTATTCCTTGGAGATAATGTTAATATGATCATGAAATGACAAAGCATTTTAATAACTACCTATATAATAATAACGCAGCTTAAAAATAATGTTCCTTAAAGAATATGGATTGTGATAATGTCGTTTTATCATTGGGGTTTCTATTTCTTACAACGGTATTTGCATTTCTTTTGAAAATAGTCCAGTTATGGTTGCAATTGTAATACAAATTAATTGCAGGTTATCCTGTGACTGATGATTTATCTGAAAGAGGTAATTATTATCATAAAATGTAACACAAATGTTTAATTCTTACATATTTGGTTTATATAAGGGTTAACGTCATGTAGTATGCGGCAAATCATTGTCGTTGTGTCACTATTTGAGTAATTGTCAATTTTGATTATTGTAACGTAGTTCCTTTGTGAAGATTTAAAGTTGTCACCGTTGTTGAAAGAGTTATACCGTTTGTTGTAATTTTTGTCACATGTATTTTATTACCTCAATAGAGTTCTCTTTTAATTATATTTGTGTTTTTCATTAATGATTTGATGATGTTTGCATGCATATATTGTGTATTTCGTTCCGATGTACAGGAATTCAGACGACTGTAAGCAAATGCAATTAAAGGTAAGTTTGGCCCAACTGCTCTCCGCTGAAGCTTTGCCAAAGTTAGAAGTATAAAGCTGAGCTCACTTCCTTTCACTTTCAGAGTGGGCCTACCTGTGTTAATTTTCCCGACTTAGAAATAAAGTGGTGGCGCTTAAATATATAACATCCGTATCTTGTTTACCAGACCTAAGAGATAGAGTAACAAATTCAACACATCAAGATGACAGACACCTCACACAATGGTTGCTGTGAAAGCACAAAAGGCGCGCTCCAACTTTGTATCCCTAATCCGGGGGAAGTTGAACATTGTACCGCCAGATGCAAGCACATAAAGCACCAGCCTCTACACCGCAAGGTAAAACGAGGTCATCGATGATACATACATACACACATCTTGTTTACCGGATCGTATCGCTAACTCTAACTTCGTAAAGAACCCGTCCTTCTTGTTGAGCGTTTCAAGCTGGAACTTTTTATTACAGCCCATCGTAACGGGAATGGGGCGACGAATCTGTGTTTTTCCGATTCTATAGTTCTTATGTGATAACAAATTGACGGGTATGTTTTAAGGTCGAGTGTAGGATATAATCATCTGTTTTGTGTTTTTAATACCGATTTTGGTTGTAACATTCTTCAAAATTACTTGGAGGAATTTAATCAAGGAAGGGCAGCAAGTCACATGAACGCCGACTTAATTCGGAAACGCGCCGGATAAAATGCGTGCATTAAAGAGGATATAATAACTACTTTAATAAATTTGATTCGATCTTAATTTGTGCGACAGTGACAACTTTCTAGGAAGAGAACTAGCCTCTTAAATGTCACAAATCCAAATTAATCTAATAGTCATGTGCAACACTATTGATAACCGTCAATAACGCGTTTGCGCAGTTAAATAAATATTTGTGCTGGCCGACGGACACGGACGCCGAGGTTTATCAAACAGGTCAGATTTTAAAATTATTACTTCCTTTTACAATAAAGGAAGTATTGGATTCACCCCAAAAATTCTAAATTGAGTTTTTAACAGATCTTCACGTTTTAGAGTCCCCTGAACCAAAAAAACATATTTTTTTTCATTGGTCTGTCTGTCTGTCTGTATGTGTGTCTGTCTGTATGTGAACAGAATATCTCAAAAACGAAAAGAGATATGGCGTTGAAACTTCAAATATAAGTTTTGTGTACTATGTAGCTGAGACGGCAAGCTTTTGAAGAAAATCGCATAACTGGAAGTAGGTGTTTACTCTTGTGATTTTTAAATTTTTTTGGATTTTTTCAAAAACGGCTCTAACGATTTTTTTTAACTTTACATTTTTATTACATTTTGAATGTGTATTGATGTGAGATAGGTGATTTTCCAGTTGAATATTTCTAAAGTGGGTTTCTTTTGTTTTTTTTTTCTATTTTTTTTATTAACTCTTATTTTAAATTAAACACCCGGTATATTATTACATTTTCGAATTTACCTTAAAATTCTAGAGAAAATTTGTCTCTTTAACTAACTCTCTATTTTGTACCGTTTTTGTAGAATTTGTAATTTTTGAAAATTTTTAAAAAAATTTTAAAAATTAAAAATGAAATTTTTGACTAATTATAAGATCACTGTAAAAGGAAGTTGTGTGAGTGTATCACACCAGATTTTTATTAATCCGCTGTATCTCCCCTAGCAGCACACTATATACCAAGGATATTAGTTAGTAATGTCTGTGGGATAAATTAATGTCACACTTTTAAATATTGGCCATATATATAAAAATACATCAATACTATATCTGTTGCCGATCTTACCTAGATGTTAACCGCAGATATCTGCTGAATATATCTTACAAATATCCCTCAGATATTTTTTTAAGGATGTATTCACTATATTAGCAATCGGTATTCGCCAGATATAAGTCGCGTACATCTGATGGAGATATCATGCAAATATCTGCACTATATTGGCAACCAGTATGCTCTAGATGTTAACCGAGCACATCTTCTGAATATATCTCACCATTATCCGCTTAATATTTGTAAAATGTGTATACACAATATTAGCAAGGAATATTCTCTAGATGGCAGTCGCCTAGATCTCCTATATATATCTTACAAATATCGGTAATTTATTTATAATAGGATGTACACCGTATATTGCCAAACCATCTAAACTGAGTGTCCCGTGCAATTTTATTCATCTCGCTCGCTATTGGGAAATTGATAACAGTAAGAGAAATGAGATTGGTTAAATTAGACAAGTTGCATAATTTAGGCTTTTTCAGATGCCGTTTACTGATTTGTAATTTGCTGGGTACTTCCCGAAATGTCTTGAAAAACAACTGAAAATCAATTTTTGTTTCTTCAAATATTCCAATATTTAAAGAGTATGTGTGAAGCTATACATTTTATTCTCTGAATCGTGTTCTTATACAACATGTTTTTTAAATGTTTGAAGAAAACAAAAAACCCAATTTTCTATATTTCATAAGCTAGTGAAAAATTAAAAATGCAAAGACGGATTTTGGAAAGGCCATAAATTATGCAACTTTTTTCTAATACAACCAACGTTTTCATTTCTCATCATTATCAAAATATCCCAGTAGTGAGCTAGATAAAAAGAATCGCTCGATAGCCAATAGTTATTACTTTGATTTATTTGACTTGTCTGAAACTGAATATTGAAACAACATGCTTTGTTAAGTATCCTGTTTATGTCTCTTTGCACTATTAACTATATGTTTTTTATTAGGTGCTGTTCAGTTGATATTAAAAAACTGGCTTTAATGCTATTTGCTTTTTATATAACACAGTCTATTATATTATGAGGGTATAAGAAATATAATAACATTATATTCTTCATTAAAATTGTTACACTAATTGTCAACAGCATTTATTAAATTTTTGTACACATAGATATTACATTGCAGTTTATCTTAGCGTTCTATCTTTGGAATTTGCTAGATATAGAACTACGGATTTTCGGATTTCCACCTCAGTAGTAGTGGGGTATCTTTCTCTACTAGCATCTGAAAATAAATACATAATATGCATTAATTTGAAGTTTACTTGGTTCATTTTACAATTTTCCCACATACACCAACCATTGTGTTACTATAATATAATATTTAGAAAAACAAGCAATGGAAATTCATTACAAAAATGGGAAAAGTTAATGTTGCCTAAGCAGCAGTGGCAAAATTTAATTATAAAATCAAATAGGCTTTGTTTCGGGTGCCACTAACTACGGACTGTTCCAAATTACCGACGAAAAATGGGTGTAAGTAGTGATTATGCAAGAAAAGAAAAAGAGAAAATATAGTTCCGGAATTCTTTCTTAGGAGTGACTCTCTGACTCAACGGTTAGTGGACAATTATACTATTCATTTAACATTTTATATTTATTTATGTTTGAATAAGTGCGCCATAGTGTCTTATGTGAAGGTCACATCGATCTGTCTTAAAAATCACGTTTTTCATACAAAGAACACTTGCTGCGAGTCGTTATAATTACAAGAACGGCTGGGTGTTTTTCTAAGAGGTGAAAATAATTTTTAGGATAAGTTCTACCAATCACAGTAACAAAAAAGTTCCAATAAACATAAATTTAAAATGCTCTGGCTTAATGCCTCCAAAAGGTGGAATAATTCCAACAGTTCAGATCTTCCGGATGTTGCAACTCATTCAAAACTATGTTTATAGAAACTTTTCTTTTTTTGCATACCAACAATAACTGCAAATAGAGTTAGACTTCAAAAGGGCAACTTTTTCTTTTTCCCCAGGCCAGAATAAAATGTTGCCGCTTCTGCTGTTGACAGGTTTCCCATTTGCAAGTAGATCGACTTGTGTGTTGTTTCACCACCTACTAGGTATAATAGCTGAGTCTGAAACACAAAAAAGAAATTCTTAAAACAAAAGATAAGTAAAAAGTACTTAATTTTTATGTTTGCAGTCTATTATTAATAATTGTGCTTAAATTTATAGCAGAATCTTGTTGATCAATAGTTTGATTTAATGCTACTGTAGCATTTGTAGAAATATGAACAACTTCAACCTTCCGTGCAATAGTTCGTTTGATAAGTGACTTTTTGCTTTCCTATATTTAGACGACGTGGTTGGGGTAATAGAGTAATTAATACTTTTAATAATTAAACTTACCTCTACTGGTTTTCTTAAACACAAACAACACTTTTTGAGCACTTCCACAAAAATGTAGTTGCAACGCAAAAGCTAAAACCAAACTGAACACTAGAAAGAAATTCACCCTCCATTATGGGAAACTAGTAAGGAAGATGCTATTTCTAAGAACTAAGTACCTGTTTTAAGCTGGTTACAAAAGCAGCAGGTAGTTTTCTCTCTCACTCTGTAACTGGGTGCTTTTTAAACGGGAACAAATTTCAAATTCGCTATGTGTCTATTCCGTTAAAACATTTTTTGAATGCACTTTTCAATTGTTATGATTTTAGCATTCAAAGTTTTGTTTTAGAAACGTATTATTGCTTGTAGGTAGCATATACATGTATAAAGTGATAAAATATGTATTATTATTTAGAAACTCGAAAATATTTCTCATTAATCAAATATTTGCATTTCTTATTTTTATCTATGAATATCTATTGGTACGCGAATGACAAACAACTCGATTAACATTTGAAGGTAAAAGAAACAGTAAAAGTTAGCAAATATAATAAATAGATCTTCGACTTAAAGAATGATTATGCAAAAATGGGCCATTTTAATTAGTGGCTTTATCTAATACTGCCCAGCCAAGCCTTTAATTATAACAACACCTAATTATTTAAAACAAAAATTATTGTAAACAACAAATTAACTCAAAACTCCGATTTAATTTCCCACGCATTATTAAAGCCTCTTCACTTGCGAACTACATAATAAGCATCCTAAATTGAAAACAATAGAGAGATTTATATTAAAGTACTTAAGTGACAGGTGATACATTATCAAACTTAAGATGGGTATCAATTAATTATTTATCAATATATTATACAATAAATATCTACATATATTTAAGTTTTGTAGATTTTGCATATTTTTAGAAATTCTTAATTTGCATAAAATATAAGTAGGTATTGTAAGATTTTTTGCATTCAAATTAAAATGTTATTACTGTTGTTGAAGTAAATTTTTGGTATCGCCGGGTATCTTCAAAGTTGGAAATGTGTCCTATAAGTCATGTTAATTAGCTATAAGCTTTTTAAAAGCATCATCTTTAACCAGGCAAATTCTTCTAGAATGATTGCAAGAATTACGGCCATAAGACGTCGTTAGTGACTAAGAAACTTTCACATTTTAGAGCTATTTACTAAATGGTTCCTTTGTTTTTTGAAAATTCTTACTCTTTTACACTACCATCATTTTGTAGTACGGTTGTCTGGAGTGTTAAGAAAATAATTCAAAAATTAGTTACAGTTTTACAGGTTTTACTAAATTACACCTTCAGTTTGCTTTATTTAATCATGGGACGTTGAAGGGGTTTTCTTGGAAGATATTCCCGACGAATCTTAGGGCAAAAATCCAACGAGAAAAATATGTTAGTGTCACATAATTTATTTAAATCTTAACAATAATCAGATACGAAAGGTTTGTGTACACTAATGCAGATTCCACCGATATACATGTTCATGTACATTCTATACAGGGTGTAAATTAATTGTGGAGCAAAGTATACGTGGTGATGTTGAATTGGTCTTCATGAGCCCTCCGAACGGAAGATAAAAAACATGATTTTTTTAGGTAAAGCACCTTTTCTGTTTCAAATATGTGAAAGTATCTTTTTCGTACACTAGCATTGAAAGAGCTGCTTTGCGGTACAATTTATTAAAGAGTTACACTTTGCGGTATTCGTACGGCAAAGTAGTACTTTGGGGTATTCGTACGGCAAAGTAGCACTTTGTACGAAAAAATATTATACGAAACTCGTATGAAAGTGGCTTTTCCATACTCGTCTCGAAATTCCGGACTCGGCCTAACGGCCTCTTCTGGAAACATCTCACTCGTACTGAAAAGCTCCACTTTCTATACTTGTAACGTAAATTACTATTACGGAAAGTTGTCCAAAATATACAATTATGGCCCCATGCAAAATTTCAGAAATATCGAGCTACTTTTATGAAACTGTGTTACCACAAAAGTACCTACTTCATCTAGTACACACGGTTTGATAAAAGTAAGCCAATATTTCTTAAATTTTGCATGCGAACATAATTTTACAATTTGAACAACTTTGCTTGACGATACTTTCACATATTTGAAATAGAAAAGGTATCATGTTAAACATTAAACATTTTAGTATTAAGATTTTTTACTCAGAATTTTATGACTAACATTGCCACGTGTAGTTTGCTCCACAACTAATTTATACCCTGTATACTGCATCCCTGTATAATAATACACAAGATGTATCAAATTATCATGGCACGGTTTAATTAATATTCTGAAAGTTAATAACATCTTGATTATAAGTTGTAATATAAAGGTGTAATATATCCCAATAAAGGGATGTTACATCTAGTTTTTTAATAAATCCGCTATATACAGTAAACATCCTAATTAAATATTGTTTTTAACCCTTTATTAATTATCCTACAAATATTGCTTGTATCCTGTATAAATACATTTGTTTGAGAATCTACCGGTGATATCATTCTAATATTTGCAATATACAACACAACCAACTCAGTTCGAAATATACAGCAGATATCCGTTATTAATCGGAATCCAATACTCCCTACATCTAATTTTATAATATCCTTCTAATATTTGGGAAATCTCAGTTAAATGTAAACATTTTTAAATATCCTAGAGATGTTGTTTGCATATATCTTTCATATATTGCTCATATCCCATTTTAAAATATCATGCTAATATCCATTATATCTCACATTATTTTAGTGACAAATGATATCACATCTACATTACAGAAATATAATATGTATATTTGGTGCTGCTAGGGTCTTGCTATATGATCTCAGTTTGGGGGTATTCTGGAAATAGGTGATGTATTTACCTAAACTCGAACGGATGGCGGAGGCCGTCACGACGAAGTAGGCCGTGTTGTGCCGCTATTAGCCCAAGCGTAAGTTAAAAATTTTGATTTCCTATTAAGCGAACTCAACATGCTTTGGCAGCTACCTTTTGTAATCATTTATCTTATGTTTTTATTCGTTTTAATATAAGTGGTTAAATAACCTCCGGTTTTTATTTCATCCCCCATTTATTCATAAACCTGGCTGCCCGCTTCCCCTAAATGAAACACTGAGATCACCCTCACACTTCAAGTGTCGCCGCGGCCAAATTTACAGGCAACCGGCGGACGATTACACCTGGTGATATTACCCTATTTGCATAGCAGGGAACTACCACTACCTGCACGACGTTAATACACTGCCCGTGAACACCAGGTATCTTGTAATTATTTTATTTCACGAATATTCTTGCAGACCGCACACTGGAAACAAACAGCCATATTTTCCGGCCCAACTATAGTCTATCGCAAAGGTAGCGTTCCGGGCGCGGAAAGGAGTTTTTACTTACATTAATTTGGTAAAATTAGGTCTTATTTTGTATAAATAGCTAACAATATTATACGGTTGTTTTGTAGATTGTGTTTTCCTGACCTTATACATTTGACATTGACTGAACATTTCTCCGATTGAGTTTACCCGAAGGAAAAATTAACAAAACTGTTTGGGCTTTTCCGAAATTAATGGAAGTCATAATTTCCAGAATAATTTACCAGCACTAAAATTTAAATGCCAAAAGTCGAAACGTTACAACACCTGATCAAGGACTTTTTTTATTCCGTAAGCTTAACAAACGTGGTATGTGCAACAGATAACAGGCGCACGACGAGGTTAAAGCTGTGGTACATTAACGCATTAAATAGAAACTGAAAGAATTTTTCATCAAGAGTATGAGAAAATGCATTTTACGTTAAAGGAAATGAATAGTACGAAACGGCGGTTATGTTGAAAAGTAATGCTGTATCTTAGAGGTTACATTTGTTTCAGTACATTTTCTTTAGTTTCTGAATTTATCTCCATTAGAAGCGACGGAGGCTTTACTTATCACTTCAACCTCATATTAACTAATTAAAACAGTCACTACAAACATATTTCCATATAATAAACGAACAAAGGGATGTCCAAAAATTCTTCTTCCTCTAGTATGTACTCTTGGGAGAAGAGTGTTATCAATCATTGTCCGAGATACCATTTTTTCGAATAGTTGAGTCGATGTAAACATACTAATCCCGTACGTTTTTTAGCCAAGATATGAGACTTCGGCTTATGCTGTCTGATACATTCCTTTGCTTAGAACTTCTTTACCTTACACGTCGCCTTAGTTCCCTAGAAAAGTACTCATCTTATGAATTTTCCTTTGATAGAACGATTGCCATACTTAGTTACATCAGAGTAAGGTGGATAGTTCTGGAACCTTCGCCCTCCACTTTGCCTTGATTTCAAGACCAATTCTACTCTCAAGCCCAAGTTCACTCATCGCGCAGCCTTGATTTCAAGGTCGGCCTTCAGTTCAAGACCAGGACATCTTCCCCACACTTGGCCTTGAGTTCAAGGTTGCTGGCTAGAAGCTCCCCCCCACTTAGCCGTGAGTCCAAGGTTTAAAACCTCACCCCACTACCTAGCTTTCAGCTCAAGGTCAAGGCTTTAGACCACTCGGCCAACCTCAAGAAGTTTAATGAAAAAGCTTTATTTTCAGCAAGGCATACGAGTATGCGCTGTCTTAGTGGATATACGTGTGCGAGCAGTCGTGGCGCAGTTGATTTGTAGAGAAGAGAAGTTACAAGTTCCGTTTGTGTACAAAACTGAATTTAACGCAGAGCCAAAGCAAGGAGTATCAAGAGCTAATCACCGAAACTGTAAATCTCTTATTTCAGATAAAGCATTTATAACCATGGTTACCAATAAACTCTCTGAAGCTTTACTGGACAATCTCAATAAAGCGCTTGAGGAGCAGAATGGACGTATAGCTAAGTTGACTTCTGAAGTTGCTAATCTTACCAAGGATAAGAGTGCATTGCAAGATAAGGTTGATGATCTGGTACAATACTCTCGTCGTAACAGTATTAGAATTTTAGGTATAAAAGAAACCAGGGACGAGCGGAATGTAGAAGAAAAGGTTTTGCATTTATTTAACGATACCATGGGTCTGGAGGTTGCTCATAAAAATATCGACGGTTGCCATCGTGTCGGTGCTGTAAATATTGGAAAAAGTAGAGCGATGATAGTAAAATTTGTATCGTATAAAACCCGCTATCTTATTTTTCAAAACAAAAGGAAGCTAAAAGGTAGTGGTGTGGTTATTACCGAAGATCTGACTGCTGCCAGATATAAAAAGTATAAAACTGCTATCACGCAATATGGAGTGAGGAATGTGTGGACACATGACGGAAGAATATTATTTGTGCAGGATGATAGGAAGCAAATTTATTTAGGCACTCATATTAATATTAAATGGTAATTTAAACACACAATTAAAATTGCTTTAATTACAAAGATATTTGATTTTGCTTTGCATATGATACATGAATTCGCTTTTTATTATCCTGTTATAACTAGAAATTACATTTTAAGTAACTCTTATTTTATTTAATTAACACTGTTACTTTTTTTGGATTTTGTGGGACTTGCTCTCGTTTCTTAAATTAATTAACTAATCTAGCTTGATCATGTAAGAAATACGTCACGACTACGTTCGTAGCGATCCACTTATTTGTTCTGCATTAAATACAAAAGTTTTTAAAGTAGATTTACATAGGAACTAATTGCATGTCAAACTACGATATTTCAATTGCGCAACTTAATATTCGATCTCTAATAAGTCACATTGATTTTGTTAGGGAAATTATATTTCAGTATTCTTTAAGCATTGTTGCAGTTACTGAGACATGGCTATCAGCTACCATATTAGATGAAGCAGTAAGAATTGATGGATATACTCTATTACGTCGAGACAGAACTGGTACGAGAGGAGATGGAGTGGCATTTTATGTAAAAAACAACTTTCAACATAAACTTCTTAATATCGAAATTGACTTATCAGAACAATTATGGATTGAAATCAAGGTAGTGAGAAAGGTAATCGTATTAGGGGTTGGTTACCGGCCTGAATGGGTCAATATAAACGACTTTTTTGAAGAAGTTGAGAAATCTTTAACTGGCGTGATACCGCGTGGTGATGATGTGATACTTACAGGAGATTTTAATATTGATTTACTTACCTTTAATAACTCTAGAGCAGTTTATTTCTCTAATTTTATGGATTTGTTTCATCTTCATCACATTATTAACAGTCCAACGCGTATAACACCCACATCTAGTACTTTGCTAGATATTTTTGCTGTTTCAAATAAAGATTCAGTTATGGATGTGGGTGTTATATATATATTTTGCAAAATTAAAGCCGAGCCAGTGTCAACTCTGGCTCATACACGTACATACCGTGATTTAAAAAATTTTGATGTTGATAAATATCAAACAGATCTTGAAGCTTTACCTTGGAACATAATTTTTAATATAAATAACATTAATGATAAGTTAACATTTTTAAACGAAAACTTACTTCAATTATTAAATGTACATGCTCCTGTTAAAACGACTAGAATATCTAAACGTCCTCCTCCTTGGTTAACTGAAAATATTAAGCTTAGGTTCAAGCGCACAAAACTTGTCCATCACTGGAATTACTATAAATTATTATTAAGGAATTTCACCACAAATGCTATACGAAGGGAAAAGAAGGCCTATTTAGAATATCGCATTCGAAATTGTAATCATCAGCTCCTATGGAAAAATCTTAAAGATCTTAATATTTACAACGTAAAACAACAACCAAACTTACCTATTCATTTACAAGATGTAAATAAAATAAATCGTTATTTTATAGAGTCGATAAGGGCAATAACTAGAAACCCTGATCGAAATACGATTGATTATTATAAGAGCAACTGTAAGGTAGAACAAAATTCGTGTTTTTTCTTCACATTGGTATTAAATGAGGAAGTAGCAAAGATAATTAAATCTATTACATCCAGATCCGTAGGCTACGACGACATAAGTATTCAACTAATTAAATTAAGCTGTCCTTTCCTTATCAAATATATAACACATATTATTAATTTCTGTCTAGAACAAAGTGTTTTTCCGACTTGCTGGAAAACAGCGTGTGTTGTATCCTTGCCGAAAGTAAAGAATCCGGTTAGTTTTACAGACGTAAGGCCTATAAGTATATTACCTGCTCTTTCCAAAATCCTGGAAAAAATTGTTAATCTACAACTTAGTAATTTCTTAAATGATCATGCGCTGCTACTACAAACACAGTCAGGATTTCGTAAGGGTTTCAGTTGTAGTACCGCATTATCACATATAACTGACGACATTCTAACTGCTACAGATAATAATAAATTAACAGTTCTTGTGTTGTTGGACTTCTCTAAGGCGTTTGATACGTTAAACCATGAAATGTTGTTAGCCATTTTACATTTTCTTGGACTTGGAGAGGGTGCGATTACTCTTTTCAGTAATTATTTGCCAGGAAGATCTCAGTTAGTCAAATTAGATAACCAAATTTCTGATGTACGTAGTGTGACCACTGGTGTACCTCATTGATCGATACTTGGTCCGCTACTTTATATAATGTATACGTCAAATCTCAACTATAATATATATTCATGTAAATATCATTTTTACGCGGACGATACACAGATCTTCTACTCTTTCGAATCAAAGGAAATTGCGAATGCCAATAATCTAGTCAATGCTGATTTGCAAAGTTTAATCGACACCGCTAAAAAGCATTGCCTTACAATAAACCCTCCCAAATCCCAGATTATGCTATTTGGAAAACGTAAAGCTCGCGCAGCTGCTATAGACCAATTAAATATAGTAATCAAAAATACTAAGCTCCCTCTCGTTTCCAGAAAGCATGTAGGGCTGTGTATCCAGAAAGCGTTTTCACATTTGAAATCTTATATTATAAGAGCCGATGCCGTCCGTAAGCACTGGCGCTCGCACACGCTGCATGAACGACCTGCATACTAGCAAGTGGCGCTCGCGCACGAGTGGCGAGACCGCACTTGTATTGTTAACGCTGGTAAGGCCGGACGTCGGCTGGCCACCCGCCTAAGCAAGCATTTTTATTGTTAACCGTTTCTTTACGCTGACAGGGCCAGAAGTAGGCTGGCTACGAGTTCTAGTATATATGTTGCAGGAAATGTATGAAACCTAGGAATTGTATACAATTTATATAATGCCGAGCCAATTTAGGAAATGTGTAAAATAATTAGTCAAAGGTTCTTTAATACATACATCTTGTAGCGGTGCTTTTTGATAGCTACCTGCTTTTATTATTTAATTTAATTTACTTTAAATTTGTTTATAATTAATTACCTCGGCTGCTAGCTCACTTTCGGCATCTGAGACCACACTCAGGGCGATTCAGGTTACTGCAATGGGGCGATGGGAGACAGCAATAAATACAAAGCCTTTACGCTTAACAATTTATAAAATGTACCAATTATGGCATACACATACATATAAGTAAATGGGCCCTAATTCCCTAATAGTTAGCTAATATCCTACTAATCTACTTAATTAAGGATTAGTGATCTACTTTTACGCTATATTAGTACTTAAATATAGGCACTAACCACTGTATTGTCCACTTAGCTCGCTTACGGTGCCGTTGTTAAGATTTCAAAGGCTGGGCTAGGCAGATGATGGTGGGAACGGGAACATATGTGGCTGGGGTCGCGGTGGCGTCCACCCTTGGCGTCTTTGCAGGTTGCCCTTTGATTTTGCTGCCAATTAATTCCTTGGACCAAAATGGGCTATCGTCACTGCTCTAATTTGTTCACCTTCTCACACTGGTTTCGTTCGCCTTCGCGTCGAAGCACAGGATCACGTCGAGTGACACAATTAACGTACACACCCCACACGGGATGCCAGCTTCTCACCCTCTGACCTCTTGCATCTGCCGCTATCACCCTTGTCCTCTCTCCCCCGAAGCTTGACCAGCGTAGAATTCCAACTCACCGCGTTATGCGCACGCACATACGACTTAAATTTAAACTATAATTAATAATACAAATATACAAAAATATTGTAGCGATATGAACCGTACCCATTACAGTATTCCCCCTTAATTTTTTGATCGCGGAATTGTGGTTCACAATGCGAACAAAAAATTAATTTGAATGGAGATTCAGATTAGCCGAGATCTTGTTCGCCGACTTTGAAGTAGGGTTTTAAATTCACTACATTTTGCGTACTTTTATAGTTGTCCGTTCCTGGATGATTTAGGATGTACGCATTGTCGCCTATTTGCCGTGATACTTTATACGGACCTTCGTAAAGCATAAAGAATTTTTTTATGGTCTTGTCTATGGCTGATGACTGATAATGGGTTTTTACAAGGACCAAATCACCAACCTGATATTTAATTGGTTTGATGTTTCTATCATGCCTAAATTTACGTTTTTCAGCCTTGCTCGCGAAATTTTCCCTAGCTAATAGAATTTTGGTATCCACATCTAAATCCTTCCGCTCAGGAAAGGCGAGTAGCATTTCAATTTTTTGATTAGCTCTTTCCACTTTCATTAGTTCTATAGGTGTGAAGCCCGTAGACTCATTATGCACGCAATTTAACCACGTTTCAATTTTTTCTACGTGACTTACCCAGCCTGTGTGGTTTTCACTACAGTACGATCGAAACAGCCGACTGAGATCTCTCATCACCCTTTCTACAGGATTACTTTGGGGATGATAAACAGCCGAATATCTAACCGATATCCCTACCTTTTCAAGGCCGCGAACCCAACTGTTACTTGCAAATTGTGACCCATGATCAGACAGAACTATATTTGGCTTGCCCACGCTAGGTATATAATGATTAAGTATTTTGTTAAGCAAAACCTTAGTGGTCGCCCGTTTGATAGGGTAAAGCTTGACATACTTGGTGAAATGATCACGCACCACAAAAATGGTTGTCAAGCCTCCTCGCCCCTGCGGTAGCGGCCCAAACAAATCTACAGATAAAATTTCTAATGGTTGATTGGCTTTCACGTTACACATAAGTCCTTCCTGTGGTTTATTTGCAAATTTTGCTTTCTGGCATACATCACAAGTGGCTAGAATCCTACGCACCTTTTTCTCTAAATTTGGTATGTAGCATGTTTCACTTATTAACCTCGTGCATTTTTTAACTCCGAAATGCCCATAGAGCTTATGGTATTCCCACACTATTGACGCTACAAGTGTAGCCGGAATACATACCAACCACCACTCTTCGCCACGTTTTCCCCGACGAAACAATATTCCTTCCTGTATAACGTAATTTTTTTATAGCTCCCCTAATTTACCAAATTTATTCTCTGTTAATTCTTCCCTTACCCACAAAAGATCTTTGTCTTTTATTTGTTGCTCCTCTAAATTACTTAATATTTTTGCTAATTCGCATTGTCCCCTTTTTTGCTTAGTAACTTTAGCGATAGTTAAAGGTACATTTCTTTTATCCCCTCCGTGTCCATATCTTGACAAAAAGTCAGCGATAACGTTATTTTTGCCCTTACAATAACTAATATGCAATTGGTACTCTTGCAAGTATATAAACCAACGCATCAACCGTGCACTTAGTGCTTTACAACTAAAAAGAAACTCCAAAGCTCTATGATCCGTCAAAACTACGGTGGGATAACCGAGAACATAGGTCCTGAATTTTTTGCATGCAAAAACAATGGCTAGCAACTCTAATTCCGCGATCATATAATGTCTTTCTGCATTCAATAATGTCCGGCTTGCAAAGGAGATATTTTGTACTTCCCCCTCGTCGTCTAACTGAAACAGATGCGCGCCTAGAGCCCGTGTTGAAGCGTCAGTGGAAATAAAAAATGGTTTTTTAAAATTCGGATGAGCTAACATCATATTTCCCATAAACTTGTTTTTTATTTCTTCGAAGACTTGTTCTTCGTTCTGTCCCCACTGCCAACGACTTTTAGTTTTTAATAATGGAGTTAATTTTCCTATAAGATCCGAGTGGTTGCTCACAAAGCGCCTGTAGAAATTACAGAACCCTAAAAATGACTGCAAATCTTTTTTATTTTGTGGAGCAGGAAATTTTTTTATCGTATCTATCTTTCCGGGATCTACATGCATTCCCTCTGCGCTAATTATGTGACCTAAGAACTTAACACTATCTTTTAGAAATTCAGATTTGGTCAATTTGACCGTCATCCCGGCCTTGGTTAGTTGAGTTAGAACTAAATTTAATTGACGCTCGTGGTCCTCGAAAGTCTGAGACGCAATCAAAATATCGTCGACAAACACCGTAGTAAAACCCAGTACTTCGGGCCCTAATACTCTGTCTAAACACTTACTGAAAACAGCAACTGAAACATTTAAACCAAACGGCAGAACAGTAAATTGGTAACTTCTTCCATTGACGAGAAATGCTGTGAATTTTCTTGACGCTTCGTCCAACGGAACTTGCCAGTACCCACATGTTAGATCTAATGATGTGAAATATTTTGTCCCATTAAATTTTTGGAATATTTCTTCTAAATTTGGTGGTGACTCCCGATCGGGAACTAAAATTTTGTTTAAGCGTCTAGCATCCAAACATATCCGGACAGATCCATCTTTCTTAGTAACAACCACTATAGGATTTGAAAATGGGGAATCTGATTTCTCTATGACCCCCCACGCTAGCATACGCTCTAATTCCTTCTGTACCGCTTCCCGTCGCGAATGCGGAATCGGATACGATTTTTGTATAAACGGCGTATCTTCTGATACGCGCAGTTTACAGGTAAAAACCTGGCACCGCCCCGGCCTATCTGAAAAAAATGTCTGCATATTTGTGTTTAACTTCGTCTACTAATTTGTCTTTTTGACTTTCGCTGATAATTGCCCTACACGGATGCACTAACTTGTGTTTCTGCACATGATTTTCATACACATTTTTAAACGGTAGTACTGCCGGACAGTATTGACAAGTGTAATTTTGTTGTGTTTGAAAATTGCTTGCAGTAATTTCTTCGTCGCGACCTGCTTTCAATTCGTTTAGTACCACCTCTAATTCTTTACTAAGATCTTCTATCTGTTCATTTTCCTGTTCAAACTTAGGAGCTACATGTTTACCCATTCCCTGTTCTTCTTGGGCGAATAATTCAACATTTTGCAGTTTAAAATCTAATTGGGAGTTTAATTGTACAGCGGGTGACGCTGGTTCATGCGGTAACGAGTTATCTACAAACCTTTCAATAAATATTCTATCATTTTCTATAAATTTTAATATTCCTTTCTTAAGGTCAATTTCGGCTTTCTTTTTAACCAGAAAGTCCATACCCAAAATAATAGGTATGTTCAGTGTCTTAACAATTAAAAACACGATTTGCTGCAAAACTCCTCCTAATTCTACACTAAGCAAAACTTGTTTTTTTACTTTAACTATCCGCCCTGTTACTCCCTGAACCGTTAAGCCTATTACTGGTAGTACCGAAAAAGAATTATTTGTGGCTTCAATTGTTTCAAATAGTTCCTCGGACATTATACTTATGGTGCTACCAGTATCTATTAAAGCTGGTTGTTTTATATTTCCAATTCCTATTAATACAGTCGGTACGTATGCTGGCTCTGCGGCGCAATTTCCAGCATCATACTCGTAAAGTTCGGTATGTTTTTCTACATTTAAATTAGTTTTTCTAACCTCTTTGTTTAGGTTTAATTTTGTTTGAACATTTATTTGCCTAATTCTATTTATGAAGTCCTGAACAAAACTGACATGTTTAGTTTGCTCCTCATAGCCTCGGTTTGGAACGATCGGAGCCTTCAGTTCCGAGGTTTTTAGTTTTCCGAACTCGTACTTGCATTATTTGCTTGGTGGTTTATTGCACCAATTTCTAAGGCATACGACACGCGTTCAGTGCTTCTTGGTACGCCTTGATCGCTGCCTCGCGGTTGTGCGTATCTATTGTTACTAAAGGGTACTTGATTTGGCACATACGCTGCACTGACTCTATTTGGATGGTTATATGGAGCATTTCTGGCATAATTACCCCTAGGTGCCGGCTCATTTAAATGAGCTGGACGTTCCCCCTTATTTCTTTTTTCCCGGCTTTGTAAATTTGATAACAAATTTAACAGTTGCTCGATTGTTTCGATCTGTGCTCATATCAACATGCTTTCGATTTCGTATGAAAAATGTTTCCGAATAGCCGCCACAAAAGTTTTCTCAGAAATTTTTATATCAAGGTGTTGCACTCGGCTCAACCAGTAATACACGTGACTTACGTAGTCCCCGAATTTAGGGTTGTACTTGCGTGGTTCATATATTGAGGCTCTTATTTTGTCTTGAATTTCCTGAGACCAAAATTGACCGAGGAATTTTTTCTTAAAGTCGACAAAGCTATTGTAGGCATAGAATTCAAATTTACGCGGGTTATAATGTGTATGTTAACCGTTTGATGGCGCTGGAGTAGCGGAAGAAGTAAAAAGGCTGTCGCGCGCAAAAAACTGTCTGTCTGTTTTAAAAGTTCTTATGTTACGGTACATATTTAAGGTTATGTTCTTATGTGTGAATAAATAATTTAAACAATCGTTTACGTGTTTACTTATGAAGAAAAGCTCAGCAGACCTGCAGATCAGGTGTGGGGTCAAGCAACGTATAAAAGACAAAAGAGTTCAAGGCAACCGCGTTTTCGTGAGATTTGAGGTTAACCACGTTTTCCGACGTTTTCCCAAAAATGGAAAAGGAACTAAGGGATGGAGTGTGGGAGGACACAGTAGTGGCAGACCAAACGGAGGAAATAGTGGAGGAGACAGGGCCATCAACAGCAACTATTGAGGAAATAGTTGAGGCGGCAGTTAGAGCGATTCAAATCAGCCGAACCAATGCGCCACAGCAGCAGTATTCCAATAGGGAAATTTCCGCTTTGTTGCCCAACTTTGCCGGTGCAGACAGCGAAGATGTAGAAAATTGGCTTTTACGAGTGGAAGCGGTGCAAACCAGCTACAATGTTTCTGAGAAAGTGATGCAACTTATTCTAGTGACAAAATTAACCGATGCAGCCTTAGCATGGTACCATTCGAAGGTGGAATACATAACCCTACCGTTTTCGAAGCTGAAAGCGGAACTAAGAAGTATGTTTGCGAGCAGGCCAAGCCGAATCGGTCTTATGAAGAAGTTCGAGTCACGTCGATGGAAGAAGAACGAGAAGTTTTCCTCATACTTCAGTGATAAGGTAATCCTGGCCAATCAGTTAAGGTTAGACGAAGAGGATATCATCGAGTACGTGATAGATGGGCTAGACAATCCAGTCTTACAGAGCCAGGCAAGAATGAAGGGTTTCGAGTCATTGACAGACCTACAACAGGTGATGACCAACGTAACGAATGCTGACCGAGGAGTGCAGATGGCAGTGAAACAGAGTCCCAGTACATCAGCTGTTCGAAATGCAGCTACTGTGCGTGTGCAACCAACCGCGAGTGTTATTTTTAGGTGCTACAACTGCAACGGTACCGACCACAAATACGCAGAATGTCCAAGGCCAAAGCGTGTAAGGGGGTCATGTTACGAATGTGGGGACAGTCGACATCAGCGAAGGGATTGTCCCAAGCTACGCCGTCCAGATCCTGCTCCACAGCCGGACTCTACAAGTACGCTTCTGGTCACTGGGGAATTGAAAGTGTCTGAGGTATCGGAGCCCGTGAGCCGATCAGCACCGACGCCAGCGTATACAGTAACAGCACGCGTGGATAAGTATAAATATCCTTTAAAAGCGGTTATCGATACAGGTAGCCCAATATCGTTGATTAATGTAGGTTATATACCCAAGCAATTTATGGAACCTTGTGTAAATGCGGATAGCTATTCTGGAATAAATAGTTCACCGTTAGTTATATTAGGTTTAGTCAAAGACATTGTTAGGATTAATGACTGTAGTGTACCAATCAATTTGCATGTCGTTGCATCTGGCACAATGTATTATGATTGTCTTTTAGGTAGAGATTTTATATCTTATCCTGAAATTAAGATAACTTTTTCAGACCAAGTAATTATAGAGAAAGCAAATGTTAAAGTTGATTCTGACTTTCAAGAAAATGAGTTGTTATTAATCGATGATGTGCAAAGCAATACCACAAGTCAATTAGATGTGGAGGCCAGCATAGCAGCTTCTGAAAAACTTATGTTACAGAATACGTTTAATCAGTGTTACGTCGAACCTATTAGGAACGACAAGCCTGCTGTCGAATATCAAATGAAAATAGTTATGAAAAATAATCATATGCCATTTTATTATCGGCCCAGGCGACTTTCATTTTTTGAGAAGGAGGAGGTTGACAAAATTGTAAGCAACTTGCTACAGCAAGGAATAATAGTTAGAAGTAACTCTGAATATTGTTCGCAAATAGTCTTAGTCAAAAAACGAAATGGGGATACTAGAATGTGTGTTGATTTTAGACCTCTAAATAAGTTGGTATTACGTGAGAATTTTCCTATACCCCTCATTGATGACCAATTGGACAGTTTAAAAGGAAAAAAATACTTTTCCAGGTTAGATTTAAGGGATGCATTTTACCATGTCCAAGTAGAAAGTAATTCCACTAAATACTTATCATTTGTCACTCCAGCGGGGCAATTTGAATTTACACGGATGCCATTTGGGTACTGTAATTCACCCAGTGTTTTTGCCCGTTATGTATCTTTAATCTTCAAACCTTTATTAGAAAGTAAGCAGATCCTAATTTATATGGATGATTTGTTGATTGCGACAGAAACCGTTAAAGAAAACATTAAAATCCTTGAAGTTGTATTTAGGCTATTAGTAGATAATTTGTTGCAGCTGCGATTGGAAAAATGTTAATTTTTGAAAAAAGAGATAGACTACTTAGGATACCGTGTGAATGAGAATGGGATTAGTCCAAATCCGGGGAATATCAAAGCAGTAACAGAATTCCCAACCCCAAAGAATGCGAAGGAGCTGCATAGCTTCTTGGGCCTAGTTTCGTATTTCAGGAAATTTGTAAAAGATTTTAGCATTAGGGCAGGGCCATTGTATAATTTGATTAGGAAGAATGTCGAGTTCAAATTTGGTCTGAATGAATTACGTGTTTTTAATCAATTGAAATCTGTATTGGCCGCAAAACCAGTGCTAAGTTTATATTCACCAAATGCGGATACGGAGTTACATTGTGATGCATGCAAAGTAGGGTATGGCTCCATTTTGATGCAAAAACAGAGTGACGGGAAGTTCCATCCCGTATTTTATTTTAGCAAACGATCTACCGATCAAGAAACTAGATATCATAGCTACGAGTTGGAGTGTTTGTCAATCATATACGCAATAAAGAGGTTTCATGTCTACCTATACGGTGTTAAATTTAAAATAGGCACAGATTGTGATAGTTTCCGTCTGACTTTAAACAAAAAAGATGTTAATCCTCGGATTATGCGGTGGGCATTATTTTTAGAAAACTATAATTACATTATAGAGCATAGGCAGAACAACAGGATGCGGCATGTTGATGCGCTCAGTCGCTGTCAAAATATATTAGTTTTAGAAGAAAATACTTTTGAACAAGTATTGGCACTGAAACAACAAGTAGATCCTGAAATCATAGTGATTAGGGGAAAATTAGAGTTAGGGCCTCTCCCCCTTTTTGAATTACGAAATGGTTTAGTGTATAGAAAAGTTGATAAAAACAAATTATTAGTTTATACTCCAAAAGTTATGATTCCCAATGTCATTAGAACAGCTCATGATGAGATGGCACATGTAGGAGTAGATAAAACTAGCGAGATTATCTTGAGGACTTATTGGTTTCCAAATTTAAGAGCCACAGTGAAAGATTACATTTCACATTGCCTTAAGTGCATTACCTATTCGCCTAATTCTGGCAAAGTAGAAGGAATTTTACACAGTATTCCTAAAGGCAATACCCCTTTTGACACAGTGCATATAGATCATTACGGCCCCTTAGAAAAGTGCAGAAACCAAGATAAATATGTCTTCTTAGTTGTTGATGGTTTTACGAAATATGTGAAGTTGTACGCATGTCGGACGACCAACACCAAAGAAGTCATCAAGCACTTAAAAAGTTATTTTGCTGTTTATAGCAGACCAAATAGGCTAGTTTCTGATAGAGGTTCAGCATTTAGCTCAGCTTCATTTAGCGAATTTTTGAAATCTACAAGCATTAAGCACGTACTGGTTGCTACCGGGGTACCTAGGGCCAATGGCCAAGTGGAGAGAATTAACCGATCACTTCCGTGAACGAATGGAACAAGGTTTTAAGCGATGTAGAATTCGCTCTTAATAATTCCGTATGTAGGTCAACAGGTGAAGCGCCCAGCAAACTCTTATTCGGTATTTACCAGCAGGGAAAGGTACACGATGAAGTAAAGAAATTTTTGGAGATACAGCTACCTCAAGATCCTTTAGATTTGTTAGAAGTAAGGGAGCAAGCTGCTCAAAATATTATTAAAAATCAAAGATATAATGAGGAAGCATTTAATAAGGTTCATAAAAAACCACATATTTACAGTGTAGGCGATTTAGTAATGATAACAAATAAGAAACTGTTGCCCAAATTTAAAGGTCCTTACAGAGTGGATACTGTTTTGTCCAATGACCGTTATATTGTGAAAGATTTAGAAGGGCTTCAAGTCACACAAATCCCATATGTAGGTACGATCGAGTCATCAAATATGAGGTCTTGGACTTAGTGTGTAAGTTAGTTGTTTGTATCACTTGTATTCTTAGGTTTAGTCTTGTATTGTAATCCAACTTTGTATTGTTTTGAATTTTGTAGTTTATAGTACAATTTATTAGAAACTAAGAGATTGTGGTCCAATCTCAGTCAGGTTGGACGAACTGTAGGCATAGAATTCAAATTTACGCGGGTTATAATGTGTATGTTAACCGTTTGATGGCGCTGGAGTAGCGGAAGAAGTAAAAAGGCTGTCGCGCGCAAAAAACTGTCTGTCTGTTTTAAAAGTTCTTATGTTACGGTACATATTTAAGGTTATGTTCTTATGTGTGAATAAATAATTTAAACAATCGTTTACGTGTTTACTTATGAAGAAAAGCTCAGCAGACCTGCACTATACCAATTTTCACTATAAATTTCAGCCCAAATGCGACTGTTTCCCTCTAAACACTGCAAGGCCACAGTTAATTTATCTTTCTCGGCAAAAATCCGAGTCATATCGAAATAGGATTCTAACTCGCGCAAAAATTTTACGGGATTTTGGGATTGGCGACCACAATCAAATTTCGGTTTTTCGACGGCTAAATGTATTCCCGCTACAGATCTTCCCGCAGGATACCCCTGATTTCGCGAAAAATCATCAAATTTCTCATTTAACTGCAATATGTCCCCATCTAATTTTGCCACTTCCGCATTTACCTTTTGATTTATTTCCCCACATTTTTCTATAGTCAACAAGCGTTCGGAACTAATTTGCCGTTCTACTGCCTGCATTCTCCCTAAACAAACTTGTGTTTCTTTTTCTAGACTTGATTCTACAGCATCTAATCTGGTTTCAATAGGTGCTACCCTATCGTCTAAACACTTTTTAGCATTTTCCTCTAACTGTTTTGTTTTTTGTTCCAACTGCGAGTTATAATTATCAATTTTATTATTTGTTGCCTTTATGTCCACTTGCAGATTAGTTAATAAGTGAAACAGCTGTTGGATGCCCACATTTTCAGGAGGTGCGGTTCCCGCCAAATTATTTCCCTGCTCGCCGTCTGCCATTTGTGCTTGTTTGCAAAAGCCTGATCTCAACAACATAAACAACTGTGTAACCTATCCAGCTAGCTTATTTTATCTGAACTAATTTATTCCCCCAAAGCTGGTATAATTCCACATTTACAATTTTTAATTATACAATTACAATATTTCGAAACCCCACGTTGACGCGACAACTTGTAGCGATGCTTTTTGATAGCTACCTGCTTTTATTATTTAATTTAATTTACTTTAAATTTGTTTATAATTAATTACCTCGGCTGCTAGCTCACTTTCGGCATCTGAGACCACACTCAGGGCGATTCAGGTTACTGCAATGGGGCGATGGGAGACAGCAATAAATACAAAGCCTTTACGCTTAACAATTTATAAAATGTACCAATTATGGCATACACATACATATAAGTAAATGGGCCCTAATTCCCTAATAGTTAGCTAATATCCTACTAATCTACTTAATTAAGGATTAGTGATCTACTTTTACGCTATATTAGTACTTAAATATAGGCACTAACCACTGTATTGTCCACTTAGCTCGCTTACGGTGCCGTTGTTAAGATTTCAAAGGCTGGGCTAGGCAGATGATGGCGGGAACGGGAACATATGTGGCTGGGGTCGCGGTGGCGTCCACCCTTGGCGTCTTTGCAGGTTGCCCTTTGATTTTGCTGCCAATTAATTCCTTGGACCAAAATGGGCTATCGTCACTTCTCTAATTTGTTCACCTTCTCACACTAGTTTCGTTCGCCTTCTCGTCGAAGCACAGGATCACGTCGGGTGACACAATTAACGTACACACCCCACACGGGATGCCAGCTTCTCACCCTCTGACCTCTTGCATCTGCCGCTATCACCCTTGTCCTCTCTCCCCCGAAGCTTGACCAGCGTAGAATTCCAACTCACCGCGTTATGCGCACGCACATACGACTTAAATTTAAACTATAATTAATAATACAAATATACAAAAATATTGTAGCGATATGAACCGTACCCATTACAGTATTCCCCCTTAATTTTTTGATCGCGGAATTGTGGTTCACAATGCAAACAAAAAATTAATTTGAATGGAGATTCAGATTAGCCGAGATCTTGTTCGTCTGTAAAGTAGTTTAGTTTTAGAATTAGTTTTATTTTTATTATACGGTTTAGTGTAAGAGCAGCAAGACGTTGATCTTGCTGAACTCCGCCGTTTGTTGCTTCAACAACAATAAAGACAATTATTATTATTATTATAAATACGTAATACAGCTAGGTACACAAACAAACAATATTCATATTCCGATCGTATCCGGTCGATGGTGTCCTACAGCTTCGGGGTTATACACCAGGCAAACACTTTACCAGCACATACCTCCTCTTTCGTACGTGAAATCCTCCATAAACAGGCCCCTGGAACCGGTAGAATCAGCTCTTCATCGTCCATCTGCGAAGAATCTTCGGGCACTAGAATAAATAATTATTATAGTTTGTTACGGGCTAAAAGCATATTGTACTAATGTTAGTAGTTTACGGTATATATAGTCGTGAATAAACGATCAAGTAGGAAAACGCGGTGAAAACTTATAAAAATTAGTATCAGAGTTGCAAGGGTTGTTAAAAAAGAAAAGAGGGTAGAGAGAAGACAACAGATTTTGTTTTCAAAAACGAGTGACCGAATTTAATTCTGCAAAAGATTTTCGTGGAAAAAAATGTGACAAACTAGTAATTTCTCGTAGTTTCGGTGAGAGTATGTAATGAGTGTACTCCTATATGGATCCGAGACGTGGGCTTTAAAACAACAGCAGATAAAAGAACTCCAAACATTTACAACTAAATCGATAAGAAAGATCATGAAAATTTACTGGCCGAATCAAATCTCGAATATAGAGCTATGGACAATCACAAAACAAGAACCAACAGCAGTCACTATAAAAAGACGCCGTTGGAAATGGATTGGTCACACACCTATTGACGATATAACTAGACAAGCTTTAGAATACAGCCCAAGGGGAAGAAGAAGGCCGGGTCGACCAACCCTAAAGTGGAAAAGAAATGTCGAAAATGAATATAGGACTCAAAGAGTGTATGCGTCGCCTTTCGTTTCTTCTAGCAGTGGCTACAAGTATTAATTCTGTGAAATGGTCTACTGTGCATCAGATAATTGTAGTACAAAGCAAGGTAAGGGATTAGCGTTGTTCAGATTTCCCAAAAATTTGCAACAACGGGATTATTAGTCTAAATTTTGCAAAAGCAAAAATTGGACTCCGACTGATGCTTCATGGTTATGTGAGGTAAGTAGTGTTGAATAAACTTGTACTTACAATCTTATTGCTTCTCATCTTCTGCAGCGTCACTTTGAAGTATCGCAAATTAAAACTAACGCTGAAGGCATTACAACATTGAATACGAATGCAGTACCTACTATTCTTACATCCTCTATTGCTGGAAATGTTTCTGCGTGTTTCGAATCGCTACCATCCACACCGAACTGTACGAGTGCATCTTTGACTGTAGTTATTAACAAAGCAGCAATGGCCAAGGTTTCTACACATTTGTATGTAACGACGCTAAATTGTATGCAAAATTTATTTGTAAATTTATAAAAATATTAAGCATTGTTGCAGAAAATTGGCTGGTAAATTTTGCGCTGAGTTTTCATGTGAATTTTCATATTTTCGTTTAGTACGGTTTAGTACTTGAGCGAGTAACGAAATTAGTAAACTGCTTAGTCAAGTGAATAAAAATCAGTTCTATTTACTTGAGCAAGTGGCGTACCCCCACTACGATTTTCGGTAACTAAACGCACACTAAGCAGGTGTAGACAGGTTACTTTAGTGAAGTGTATTAGTCAGACACATCGTTCGTTACATAATTTGTTGAAACATGGCGTCCCGTTGGAATAAAGATACATTAAAATTTGTGCAAGAATATCGAGACGGAGAAGGTTTGCGGAATACCAGGGCTAGCATTTACAAGAATAAACAAGCCCGAGAAACGGCTTACAAAGAAATTGTGAGATTTGGAGTTGCAGAAATAAAAAATAATACCTATCCGCCAATTCACCACATAAGTGAAAAATACATGTCTTTAATGACGAATGAATTATTGCACGTTGTGCCACTTTGAAAAAGTCAATGTCAACTAAACAATTATGCTAAAATGTGTGTAAACGTGCTCGCTTAACTAAACTACTAAATTTTAGCTACTTGTTTTAGTAACTTGCTTTAGCTACTATACACGTGTAAAGCCGCCTTAATGTTGGCGCTCCTATCTCAGATAAATTAAGGTCACTAAAGGGCCGGTATTACAATACAAGGTTAAATTTGTAGTAAAGTTAAACTTTACCAGAAGTTTAACCTGAAGATTATCTCGAATGCCTAT
This sequence comes from Agriotes lineatus, assembly GCA_940337035.1. Taxonomy (NCBI): domain Eukaryota; kingdom Metazoa; phylum Arthropoda; class Insecta; order Coleoptera; family Elateridae; genus Agriotes; species Agriotes lineatus. Next base: position 228,958 of record CALNHX010000811.1, read on the forward strand.
TACAAACCGCTATGAGACGGCGTTAAAGTTAAACGCAACATTTGAGAAGTTGGTAGCACTAATTGCCAAATAAATTTTATTTTATTTATTTATTATCACATATAATCTCATAAGAGCATTAATTCTTTCCGCTCAGGCAAATTAATAGGAAGTTGAAACATATTTTGAAGGCGAACAGTAAAAATAGAAATAGAGTGTTAATTAACAACTGGTTATTTATTCAAATAAGATATTTTTTCTTATTGTATAGTTGTACATTACTATAAATGTTAGTTTAAACTTACTCAAATATTTGTTTTGTTAATTACAAAACTTAACAAGTTAATTACAAAACTTAACAAGTTAATAAATAAAAGTATTTACAAAAATATTGCTCTAACTGCTATCTAATAAAAGATTTCTTATTAATAGTACAGCAATATCACGGAAACAAACGGCGAACGTCATCAAATATTTAGTTATTCATTTGACCCTGAGACTACGGCGTGGGGTCCTCAAGAGACCCCAGACTTTGTTTTTCTTGAACATCTTTCTAGGTATTTTTTTATAAATTTTCCCTCCCGTGTATTTGTCACTTTTACAATTATACATAGCATGATGTATTTGTTTTTTTCTTTTTAATAGCTGCATACTTTTGTTGAACAAAAAAGGTACGTGGGGTCTCCAAGGGACCCCGCGCCGTTGTTAATGTGTACCATTTTTTTCTACAAATCAATAAGTTGATGTCGGTTTTTTTATGTGTTTTACGACGATAATGAGGACATTATTTTTGCAACAAGTAATTCTAATGTTGTAACTTGTTTATACCCTTCTCTGAACCCGTGTATATTATGTTTTAGAACACTCTTGAATTAAGTAGTAAGTGAAAATAAGGATAAGGAATGGATTTTTTTTTTGATATTTTGTACACGAACATCCGATAAAAAAGTAAATATAAGATGTTTACAATGTCAGTTCTTCGTTTGCAAAAAGCATAGAAAAGAAAAGATTGTCTCCACAGCGAGTTGCATCGATCACATCGAAAATTGACAATATATTATACTTTTTCTTGAATTTATAAGAATTCTGTTGTTGCCTTTTTTTATATTTGTAATATCTGTTAATTTTCAATATATTTTACCATTATAAACACTTACTCAAATGTTACCATATGTTTTAATATTTTTTTAGCTGGGGTCCTTCGAGGACCCCACACCGTAATTACCGTTGGTCTAAGGTACGCAGTAGTCTAAGGGTTAAAGTTACCGTTTGATTCCGTGATTTACCTATAGTTACAATAAATATGATTAACTATAGGTAAATCACGGAACCAAACGGTGCGCGTCATCAAACAGTAACTTTAAATTAGTAACTAAATATTTGATGAAGTGCACAGTTTGGTTCCGTGATTTTACTATATGTGTATTGCTTCCCAAGCTGGGATGAGCTCCATACTGAGCGCTGGGTTAGCCAACCGAGATGCGAAGCACTGAGATCAGCTAAAGCAAAGCGAAGCTGGAATAAGCCTTTCCACGAGTTATGTATGCTATTTTACTCACAACATAGTTACACATTGATTTAATTTCGACATTTACTAGAGATGGAAGGAATTTTGTATGATAAAAATTGTTCAAAATTTGTCTATTTTCTGCCCATTCTTCTTTTTTTGTAACTGGAATTATTGCGACGACTTGAGGAGTCCAGATAACTAGATAGCATTTCTTTTTATGTAACAAGTGCAATGCACCCTGTATTTGGTGAAAATATTCATGGTTTTCATTTACCACAAACTGTTTCAGTACCTTATCGTAAGAACAAATATAGCCTTTGTCATGTGCAAGTGATTCCATCAAGTTGGAATTGAGATATTTAAATGGACATTTAACTTTCACAAGCTCTTCCTCGCCTGCAAGGCCATCTGCGGTTGCCCCAAGGTATCCACACTGATGGATCCATAGTCCAGCAGATGTCACAGAAAGTCCAGTTGCTGCCCCAAATGCTTCAATTGCATTATTTTCATGTTCTCGCAACCACTGAACCTTTACTCCATCTAAGTTATATGTTCTTGCATAATAAGAGAACTTTATGAAAAAATGTGAAAAATATTTTTCCGCCAATCGTACTAGAACTGACACATTATTGACAACATTTTATGGAACAAAGTCAAACATTACATTACACCCGCCGTTGCTAGGTAATTTACAATAAAACTGTACAGGTATAATATTCCCGGCCTAGGCAAGGAATATTTTTCGAATGTAATTATTGATGACTAGTGAGTCACCCGAACTACGCTTCGGTTCGCTAATTGGAGAGAGATTTCATTAATATGAATTAAAAAAAGGATGAGAGAGATTTCCTTTCCAAGGGGGCCCTTGGGGCTCCGACCCTCTCCAAAGGAACCCTCGGTGCTCCACCCCTTTCTAAGAAAGCTTCGGGGCTCCTACCCTCTCCAAGGGCGCCCTCGGGGTTCTTGCTCCAAGGGAGCCCTCGAAGCTCCGCCCCTCTCCAAGAAAACCCTCGGGGCTCCGACCTTCTCCAAGGGGGCCCGCTGAGCTCCGCACCTTTCCAAGGGGGTCCGCGGGTCTCCTCCCCTTTCCAAGGGGGCCCACGGGGCTCCGCCCCTCTCTAAGGAAGCCCTCAGGGTTCCGACCCTCTCCAAGGGGGCCCGCGGGCTCTGCCCCTCTCCAAGGAATCCCCCGGGGCTTCAACCCTCTCCAAGGAGGCCCTCGGGGTTCCAACCCTCTCCAAGGGGGCCATCGAAGCTCCGCCTCTCTCCAACGAAACCCCCAGGGCTCCGACCCTCTCCAAGGGGGCCCGCGGGGCTTCGCCCCTTTCCAAGACGGCCCTCGGGGTTCCGCCCCTCTCCAATAAAGCCCTCGGGGTTCCGCCCCTCTCCAAGGGGGCCTAGCGGCTCCGCTCTTCTTCAAGGGGGCCCTTGGGGCTTCGCCCCTTTCCAAGGAAGCCCTCGGGGCTCCGACCCTCTCCAAGGGGCCCCGTGGGGCACCGCCCCTTTCCAAGGACGACCTCGGGGCTTCGCCCCTCTCCAAGAAAGCCCTCGGAGCTCCGACCCTCTCCAAGAGAGCCCGCGGGGCTTCGCCCCTCTCCAAAGGGGCCCTCTGGGTTTCGCCCCTCGAGGCGCATTCACTAAATCAGGCACATGGCGTCTGTAATTGTCGTGACGAACACACACGTTTGGATCGTTGTCCTTTATTATATAGAGGATTTAAAAAGACACGTCTTCTTAATTTTTTAATTACTCGTATCGATTGGCGGAAAAATAGTATGGGTATTTTGAACGAAAATCAACATTCCCAGACAGTCGGCATTCGCCTCGCCCAGTCGTCTGGGAATGTTAAGCTTTTCGTCCTAGATACACAATATACTATTGCAAAGAAAACCTGTTAGTTTTTTGAAAAGCGATGCAGGGTAACGATTTCTTTTGCAAGCTGTTGGCACTGTACCGAACGAACTAGCTGTTAAACGAAACCTGCGAATAATTAACCACAAGGAATTTTTTTACTGCCTTATGGTTTTCTCAAATATAGTTATTACTTGTTCAGGAGAAACATTCACTTTTTGTTCAAAATAACTAATTTTTTCAGATATATTTTGATATTCTGCAGAGAAAATTATATCACTAATCTGTAGAACAATATTATTTTCCTGTGCAGTAAGTCTAGGTGCTAGAAGCCAACTGAATCCTACCACCCCTCCAAACAAAGCCAATTTTTCTCTAAGCGTTTCGATCTCTTCCTTGGTAACACTTCTCATTGAAGCTCGATATTCCTTAGACGGCAAAAACTATTCATCGATTGTTCTCACGTTTTCATCAAGTTCTTTAGATTGTTTAGGCACTGACGAGCTACATGCCTGGTCTGTAACTGATATATTAGAATGGGCAAATAGTGCCAGTGCAGCAACATGGTGACATGAAACTTGTCCACCAGGACATGTGCAAGAAGTTGAGGTTATGTTTTTGTCTTCATCGAAGAATTCGTTAGCTTCGTCGGAAAAAATCGTGAAATTTCGGAAATGAATGAGATTTGAAACTATGGATGCAAATAAAAAAAAGCTATTTTAAAATTAATAAAATATGGAATATATGCTGCAGATTTATTAAACATTGAATACATAGGTTGTACATACATAAATAACTGCAAGAGAATTACAAACATTTTAAATAATTGCCATAAATAAAAAAATTAAATTAATATAAAGTAAATGTTAAATGAACTAAATATTTTATTATAGAAATAACACATGAATTCTAAAAATAAAAATTTGGCTACATAGAATATAGTACATATACATAGACCTAAGTATGTATACAGAAAAAAAAATTGTTCGACTACTCACAATCTGAAGAATCTGTGTCCGGGATGACTGGTTTGGAGGGTTCTTGACTATTAATTTTTTTAAATTAAATCTGTGCTTATCTTGAAATTATGTAAATACCTATTTCTTGAAAGAACATTTATATCCGCTTTCAACCGCAACTTGCGACTTCTTTATGTGAACCATAGATAGCAGCAGTATTTGATGATAATGCGGGAAATGATAAAATCACTGACAGCATGCATTAAATCATGTATTAAGACTAACACACATTTTTTTCTATTTAATCATTTAGTGTTAAAATTTTTTATAAAATTATTTTAATTAGAATTGATACAAAAATCGTGAGATATATAGTCCTTATCGTGAGATCGTGAGATTTGCAATGAAATCGTGAGAACTCACGATAAATCGTGAGATCTGGCACCCCTGCATGTATCATTTAATACTGAACAGAAAAAAGAAGACACTATTCAATTCAACAGTATTGACGGTATCCAATATGAAAGAAAGTTGCCCGGAGGCTATCCAAAAATGTCCATAAAACGCTTTCCAGAGGCGAGCGTTTCTTTTCCAGAGACTTTCCATTTGAAAATATATTTTTTTAAACTTTTCCTTACTGCCAATCTCTAGCGTGCTTTTAAAACTTTCTTTAGTGCAACAAAAGTTATTAAATTCGTCCTACATTTTAAGTGCGGCATATGCCGCGGGTTTCAGCTAGTTTATAGATAATACGTAGAAATATTTCAATTTGAAGATTTTTATCTAAAGTGCATGTGGATTATGTCGACCATCTTAAGTGCAATTACCGCCAACATATCTTTTAAGGTAAGTAACAAATGACGAAATATATTATAAAATACAAAATTGTTATTCAGTATGTCCCCGGATTGGGATACAATTGGAGAAAAAAGTTTATTTTTGACTTCTCAAAAAAAATCACTCTTTATAAAAAAACCCTGCTTGTTCTCAAATTACAAATGCACTTGTCAAAATTTAAATATCCTTTTACGTATATGGGGAGGTTCGAAAATATGAAAATGGCTCAAGAATAAATTACCCTTATTTTCCAAAATATACAATAATGTTAATTGAAAATATTTGTTATAACTTTTCTATTAAAAATTATAATGGCTTTGAATTGCTATTGATGTTTGGATCGCGTATTATTAATTTTTTTTAAGATACTTGTGTCTTTGTTGGCAGAAATATGAGATTTTTAGCATCAATTTCGGGCCACACAAATTTCAGGTTAAGTGACCGAAACTCAAATTTGACAATACATTCTTATCGTATCCGTCAATAAATTAACTTTGAAGTATCTCGTTTAGTAATTCGCAGGGTAGTAGAAGAATAAGAAAAACCAGTGGAAATTGTTTTTTAGAGCAGGTGGCTGTGACCTTATATGTGACACCTACTTTTAATTCTAAGCAACTTTTTCAAATAACATTGTATAATTTGAATAACAAGGGCGCTTTATTCTTGATCCATTTTCATATTTTCGAACCTCCCCCGTATACGGAAGAGGATATTTAAATTTGTAGAAGTGCATTTTTAGTTTGAGAACAAGCAGCGTTTTTTATAAAGAGTGATTTTTTTGAGAAGTCAAAATTAAACTTTTTTTCCCTCTTTGTAACCCAACCATACAGTACGTCCCCGTACTGTATAATTCCACAAATTTATCATAGAAAGTGATCATTTCACTTATTTTTAGATTTGTCGATTCTTTTCAACTGTTTGCTAATACCACCACAATTAGATGATTTAGTTGATTGCTTTGACTGCACGTACGTGTCAGGTACATTTCGGCGAGTTGGGGGCAATGCAGAGGACATCCTGAGACTACGAAATATTCCGCCAATGTTTCCGCGAACCCTATGGAACGTGCGAGAGGCCACCATAAACGATCAAGACCCGACCAATAATCAAACAAAAGGTTGGAACCATAGATTCTCGAATCTCGTAGGACATAAACATCCAGGTATTTGGACACTAATTGAAAAAATGCGACAAGAAGTTGCAGCAGATGAAACCAAACTGTTGCAACACCAAAATGGAGTGCATTCAAAGAAGAACAATCTGGTGTGATACACGCACACAACTTCCTTTTACAGTGATCGTATAATTAGCCAAAAATTTGATTTTAAATTTGTAAGCATTTGTCAAAGATTTTCAAAAATTAGAAATTTTACGAAAACAGTACAAAATAGAGTGTTAGTTCAAGATACACATTTTCTCTAGAATTTTAAGCTGAATTCAAAAATGTAATAATATACCGGGTGTTAAAAAAAAATAAAAAAAAACAAAAGAAACCCATTTGAGAAGCATTAAACTGGAAAATCACCTACCTCACATCAATACACATTAAAAATGTAAAGTTAAAAAAAATCGTTAAAGCCGTTTTTGAAAAATCGAAAAAAACTGAAAAATCACAAGAGTAAACACCTACTTCCGGTTATGCGATTTTCTTCAAAAGCTTGCTGTCTTATCTACATAGTACACAAAACTTATATATGAAGTTTCAACGCCATACCTCTTTCCGTTTTTAAGATATTCTGTTCACAGACACACAGACAGACAGACAGACAGACACACAGACAGACCAATGAAAAAATTATGTTTTTTGGGATCAGGGGACTCTAAAACGTGAAGATCTGTTGAAAACTCAATTTCGTTTAAAAAACGTGTGTATTCAACATGAAAATGATGAACACAATAATGAAACTTTTTTACGTGCCATAGGACATAACTATTTATAATAAACTTGTATTTTATTTAGCAGTTAATAACTATTAATAAACATAATAATATTAAATTTGAATTTTATTTCTTGCGTAATTATTTTAGAACAAAAGTGTATTAAGGGGCCTGAATCATTCGAATTTTTTTCTCAGCATTTTTTCCGCCGGCACTTTTTCCGCCGGCACTTTTTTCCAGGCACTTTTTTCTCGGCACTTTTTTCCTAGATTCGAAAAATGGACCCCCATCCTCGAACTCTTTTAAAATTCTTTAAAAAAAATACAACTTTATGTGCCGGTTGCAGAAAGCAATGTTAAGTCTGGTGTTAGCTAACGTCGCGTCAAAGTGAACAAAATCGCATCAAATTTTGTTTATTAATGTATTAGTTACCATAAACATTTGAAATTTGATTCGTTTTTGTTCACTTTGACGTCGCGTTAGGTAACACCAGACTTAACGTTGCTTTCTGCAACCGGCCCCAAATGTTATAATCCGAATTTAGAAACTTTTTGGACAACGCATTGCGCCACTGAATTATTATGAAAAATAAATAATATTAATACTACTTACGGGAACTTGAAAATGTTCCTACCTATTACCTCATCTTAGTTTAATTCATTATTATTCATTTTAGATACACATTTTTCTTACTTTCTGTGCCGCCTGGGTGATATGTCCAAAATCAAAGTTGGGCGTTATGACCAAGTTGGGCGTTGTGACCAGAATCAAAAGTGGGCGTTGTGACCAGAATCAAAGTTGGGCGTTGTGACCAAGTTGGGCGTTATGACCGAAATCATCGAAATTGGGCGTTGTGACCAAAATCGAAATTGGGCGTTGTGACCAAAATCGAAATTGGGCGTTGTGACCAAATTGGGCGTTGTGACCAAAATCGAAATTGGGCATTGTGACCAAGTTGGGCGTTGTGGTTTAAGTGGCGTCGATAGCTCTCTCCTATAACAGGCGTCGGTGGGCGTTGTGATCAAGTTGGGCGTAGTGACCGAAATCGAAATTGGGTGTTGTGGCCAAGTTGGGCGTTGTGACCAAAATCGAAATTGGGCGTTGTGACCAAGTTGGGCGTTGTGACCAAAATCGAAATTAGGCGTTGTGACCAAAATCGAAATTGGGCGTTGTGACCAAATTGGGCGTTGTGACGAAAATCGAAATTTTAGCAAAGATTGGGGGTTTATACACTGCACATCATCACCTTACCACCACCAATCCAATGGGAAAGCCGAATCAGCAGTAAAAATTGTAAAGAAGATGTTAAAAAGAACGGCTAGAGCAAAATCAGACTTCTGGAAAGCAGTATTAAATTGGAGAAACACACCAACTGAAGGCATGAACAGCAGTCCAGTCCAAAGGCTCATGTCAAGGAGAACTAATACCGGACTACCTACAGCAACAGCGTTATTGAAACCGCAAGTAATAAACAACGTACCAGAAAAAATCAACCAGAAAAAGGAAAAATATAAGGCAGTATATGATAAGAACGCTAAAGCCAGAAATGAATTAGTTGTTGGTCAAGACATAAGGGTGCAACTTAATCCAGAAAGACGAGCAGACAAGTGGATCAAGGGGCAAGTTATTGAACAACTCGACCCAAGATCATACATTGTAGAGGTAGAAAGGCATACATTCAGAAGAAATAGCCGACATATAAGAACAACAGCCGAACAGCCACCAGAGACAGTAGAAACATCAAGAAAAGAGGATGAAACAAGAAATAAAGAAGAAACTACAACAACCACAGAATGTCAAGATAAAACAGAAGAGCGACAGAAGGTCAACGGGAAGGTGAAAGAAGTACAGCAGAACGAACCAAGGGTGCCAGACCAAGTCACATCAAGAGGACGGCAAGTCAAGGTGCCTGTGCAATTTAAAGACTTTGTTTGTGAATGATTTAAAGACTTTGTTTCTTGAATACTTTAAGAATTTTGTGAATGTCTTAATTAAAAGAAGGAACATGTAAATTTAAAGACTTTGTTTGTTGAATAAGTTAAGAATTTTGTGAATGTCTTAATTAAAAGAAGGAAGATGTAACGGATATATATGTATAGTTAGGTTGGTACTAGTACATAATAAACAGTTCGTTTATGACATAGCATACAGAAACACACGGAGATGTTAGCTAAATTCTAGTTGATAATATCCGCAGAGTAATTAACTTGAGATGGGTCCTGGGAAAGGTATAATTGTGTATAGTCCGCGTATACATGTATATTACAGCTACCAGTCAAATGTTCAGGAAGATCGGTAGTAAATAATTTAAAAAGAATATGGCCAAGAATACCACCTTGGGGTACTTCTTGGGTAACATCCAGTTCTACGGATAGATCATTTTGAATTTTAAGTTCTTCTGTACGTCCAGAGAGATAGTTCCATGTCCATTCCCATACAATATAATCGCAGCCGTATTACCAGAGTTTAACTGAAAGCAACCTGTAATTAATAATGTCGAACGCCTTGCTATAATGTAGCAAGACAAGCAACTTAACTTTTGATTGATGAATAGCTCTTCTCAAATCGTTTGTAATCTTTAGGAGAACAGTACAAGTACTATGGTGCTTTCGGAAGCCTGATTCTACTAGAAGAAGAATATTGTGATTATTCATGTGTGCTAGTAACTAGTTGCAGACGATTTTTTCTGTTTTCTTAGATGCAGCAGGTAATGTGCTAATAGGCCTTAAATGGAGTACGTTGGTTGCCCTAGGTATTTTGGCAAGCGGAATTACGTACGACTTTGTGTCGGTCGTTGTGAAAACGCAGTATTAGCGTTTAAACGTTGAGTTTTATTTTTGGCATTGTTTTGCGGAAAACGGTAGCGTCCGACAACCTTTGAGAATTCATCCCACATTGTAAGATGGCTTAAGAAACACAAAACTTTCTTGTCGTATTGGCTTCACCTGTTACTATACAGGGTAGGTTGATATCCTCCAATTTCAAATTGTAAAATCATAATTTCAATACGCTGATTGGGAATTTGTAGCGTGACCTCCAGGGCGAAACAGTAGCATCATCTATGAGAGTGTACTACTTCAAACATCCACCGAAGCTGTAGGGGTTCGGTGCTTGTAACTACATCCTCGGAAACCTGCTTGACTGACGTTAGCTGTCATTGGTAGCTTGCTTCCCCTGTTTTAAGCTGATTGGGCCCTCTCGTTCACCGCCGGAGACCGTTTCTTCTAGCCGTGTTTGAGGGCCCTAGATCTTCACTGCATGCACAAGCGTATCGATCTGCAGATAAGTAGGGCAAATTAATAAATAATATTTAATGACATTTCCTATCACAAAATTGGCAAAATAAACTATGACTGTGTCTAATAGGGAACTGCCTCTTTTATTAGTGTGGTATTTATTCGTGTAAATGTAGTATATTAACTATTGCTTTGATAACTGTAATGTGGGTTGCCCATATTCCCTTTTTAGTAGAAAAGGCATGATATATATTGTTATAGCTTTAATACTTATATGACTCTAAATCGGCTCTAATTATCTCAACTTTAGTAAAGTGCCCGGCTAATATTTCTGTTTTAACTTTATAATTATCAAAATGACTCTACAGGGTTAGATCGCTACATTCAAATTTTAAACTACTATTAATTTGCTGATTACAAATTTATTTGTACGCAATCTATATGCCAGCTATTTCACTGATGGGATATTGCAAATGTAGTATTTCTAACTGATGGGAATGGCATTAATGTCAAGATGGTCTTCACAGTACATAAACAGCTTTGAAATTTTATTTAAATCGTCGATGTCTACGCAGTACACGCTGTTGCTATGCAATAATAATTGAACGTAAGTAAACCGCGTCACAAAACAAAACACGTCTACTGACGCCATGAACAGAAGTGACGCTCAAACCGACGCCACGAGCGCCTTCACAAAACAACACCTTTTAGATGGCAACTCTGACCTTTATATAGCTTCTAAGATGAATCTCGGGCTACCTGCACCGACCTGGACGTGCCACGATGCTCTGAGCAAGATGTCGTAGCCGACCTGCTGTTAGCTAGGACCAAATCTGCACTCGAACCCACCTGGATGTCGGCTGCAACCTCGATTACCTTTTGGATCGCTTTCACTGAAGCTGGGGCTCCGCTGCATAACGCGTACTCTGCTTGCTTATACACTTCTACACTCACTTATCAAACTAGCTGAACCTCCTTAAAATCACATCGAAATGCACTAGCTTACACTGGACCAAAACGATGCCTCGTATCTACCTGGCGGAAGCATCATAATATCAATTATTTACAAGGCATACGCTATTTTATAACAAATTTGAAATTTAAATTATTATCGTTACTAGACATTCTTATGCTAAATATCTTTTTTGTTGGTTATGTTATAAATTACTAATAATTATTATTTGACATATATGGCTACTAAAATGTGCTCATATCAATATTTATAATATCCCTGTACTGGTTACCATATGCAACTTTGGTTAATAAATCAAGTGTACCTACAGACTTAAATCTTTCAATACCGGAATTCGGTACTGTTACTTTTTATATTTTAGATGTTGTGTTAGCAGGACCGCGCCAGCATCAATGGCCGCCTGTGCGCAGAGCCAAATTTGCCGCCCCAAAATTTACATTTTTGTTATAAAATATAAATTTTATGTAGTACATACCTGGTTTAACTGTAACAAATCAAATTAATTTAAGTGAAAAACAGAAATTTTTAAAAAGTTTTATTAACTATAAAATTTGCAAAAAAAATGGAATAAAATTAATAAAAAAACAACAAAATTTTAGAAAATTATAAAAAAGCAACTTTCCTAGCTTTTTTCTTTGCAAATTCTTTAATTACTAATTCTAAATCGATGGAATCCATCGTGTCGCTTTCTATTGCTATTATAGACAGATTATTTAATCTGTTAGTTTGGAGAAAGATTTTATCTCTTCAAATAATTCTATTCCATCTACATCTGATTCCTTTCTAGAATCATCAGTTAGATAAAGATCTAAATCTTTACAATATTGTAATAGCTCGTTTTCCGTTAAATCAAACATATTATAGAGAAATCCAAACATAGTATCATATCTTGTTATTCCCTCAAATCTGTCTCTTAAAGACGATAAAGTTTGATCTAATATATTAAAATAAACGTTAACTTTATAATAATTTTTTGGATCAATAATTAGTTCATCACTGTGTTCATAATCAAATTGTTTGGGTTTTCTTCGTGGTCTAACAGACTGAACAGCAGAGAAATTAGGTTCAATACCGAGTTCATCCGCAAGTGTATTAGCGTCAGTAAGAACATTATTTAAATCTTCATCTGATCGAAGAGCTAAGAAAAAATCTAACAAATTTTTAAAATGCTCTAAGCAAGTTTTTATATTTATAGTAGGATTTTGCATCATCGTGCTCAAAACATTAATTTTGATTAAAATATTGTACCAAATAATTGTTGAGCACAAAAATTTATAACTCTGAATTTTTAATGCCAAAGATTTGGCTTGATGTGAAGCACTGTGGTCTTGTACGGATAAACGATCTTCAATTACTTTTACCAATGCATCATATATTTGCCCAATTTGGTAACGCAGGGGCTTCACAGCGTCTATTCTACTAGACCACCGTGTATCACTAAGTGGTTTTAAATTTAAATTTGTTGTGTGTTTTTTCAGAATTGACCATCTTTTTACCGACGCAGAAAAAAAACAAATAATTCTTGAACTATATCAAAATAACCAGAAGTCTCAAAAGAAATTTCAGCAGCATCGTTCACTACTAAATTTAATGTATGGGCTGTGCACGGCACAAAAAATGCTCGCGGATTTATTTCTAATTTTTTTTTTTTGCAAACCACTATGTTTGCCGCGCATATTTGCCCCATTATCGTACCCTTGGCCACGCATGTCGTAAATATTTAAATTCAACTTTGAAAGTAAATTCATTAAAAATTCACTTAAACCCACTCCAGTTGAATCATTAATAGGACAAAATTCTATAAAATGCTCGCGTATTTCAATTTTTTTTGAGGACTCATTCAACATTGTAAATCTAAAAATTATAGTCATTTGTTCGATATGACTAATATTCGGTGTACAGTCAAGAATGATAGAATAGTATTTACATTTTTTAATTAAATCCAAAATATTATTTCTAATTTTGTTACCAATGACATCTATTATTTCATTCTGAATTTTGTCCCCTAAATAATTTACCATTCGTGTTTCATCTTTCTGTGACTTTTGAGTCCGAAGCACATGTTCTGACATAACAGAATCAAATTTTGAGATCATCTCAACATCTTTTAAAAAATTACCGTTATTGCTTTCAAATAATTTATTAGATTGCCCGCGTAAAGCAAGACACTGTCGTGACAAATATTGTATTATTAAAATTATTCTCTCAATCACAGCATGCCAGTGCTTTGCTTCTACATCTTGATAACAATTTTATAAGTTCTAACTGATTTTTAACATTTGCATTGTGAGTATCACTTTTTTCGTGCCTTGAAATCAATAGTGACAAATGCTGCCAGTCAGAAACACCTTCCTTTTGCGAAAAATTGTTTTTAATTTTGCCAAATATTGTACAACAAAAGCAATAAACTGCATTATTTTTTATTGAATAAACTAACCACGGTCTATTAATTTCTTCTCCATTTGGAAGAGAACGGTAGAAATATTTTTTCGAAAACCTTCGACCATTTTTATTAGTTGGGAAATTAAATTGCGTTACCTGAACACGCCCTCTTTCTACTAAAATTTTTGTTAATGTTGTTGATATTATCTCAGGCCACTCTCCAGGATTATCTGAGGTTGCTGTGTCCTGCTGCGACTGCTGTGAATCTGATGAGCAGCCAAATTTCTTTAGTTCAGAAAGCCTTGATGAGGATGACGTGCTGGCTTCTTCAGCGTCACCAACTTCTCTTCTCTCTGGTTTTGGAGACTCCGAGTCAGATGAAGTCACCTTCTCTTCCCCAGATTCGGAATCTTTCCTCGTAATTTCCATTTCGACTTCTTGAACGCACGGCTCATTAAGTGGCCCGGAAAGAGAACTAGAGCTTGATTCTAATGCTTCCGCTTACACATTTTCTGGCTTCAAATATTTTTCTAAAGTATTGGCCAGTTTTTTCTTTTCTTCTTTTTTTGTAGACTTTGTTTTTGATAATGAAACCCCGACAGCCTTTTCGTTTTTCTGTTCTAGAAAAATTATAACAATTATATTACTTAATACAATTTAAGAATATGTAGGTAACTATCTGTGTATTGATTGATATATGATTGATATGTATGTAGGTACTTACCATATTTATAACTTTTCTTCAACTTTCTTCAAAACACAACCACTAACAAAATTAATTTTCTCTACTCGATCTTCTCTGCAGCCAATTCAAAAATTAAATGACCAAATAATTAGCATTGCACCCATATTACCACAGCATTAATGTAAGCATCATATAATATTATATTTCTTAAAATCAGCTTTAAACAATTAGGTACTTACCGACAAAAGAGATCGCCGACACCCCGATCAAAAATAATATAAATACCTACTTCATAAATACGATATGTTTCACAGTCAATAAAAGCCGCCAGCCGCTAGTTTTCTGAAAAGTCACGTTTTGTTGCTTCTGATAAATATCCGGCTTTTTTTTAATCATTGCATAAAGATGCATGGAAAGCGTTCCTTCAAGTGGGCTTCGTTTAACAATTAGCCGCCACGGAATAAAAACTAACTTCGAGAATTTAGTTAAACAATAATACATGTAACCATATTATCAGGTGTTCATTTACACAATAAACATTTTTTATACCTATATAGGTACATATTTTTGAACTTCTAAGATTTGTCAAGTAAAAAAAATGGTACATTATTTATTTTAAGCTAATCAGTAGGTACATCATGAGAAATATGGTTCAGTTTTATTACTGAATCAGAAAACATCGTCAATCAGGGATATTGAGGCCAAAGGTAACCTATTCAGTAAGGGAAATCTGGTTCAGAAAATATTTCTCCACAATCTGGAGGCAACTTAACGAATTCTGTTTGTAATAATTTCGTTTTTAATAAATTATTCTTTTAGTTGTATGAAGGTATGATTAGATTGGAAACATGACCGGTTATGTCAAGTATCTACACAATAAGTATAAAAAATACGTTTTATAACGTCAACAACTTACATGAAAACAGATACGCCCCTGTCCGCTTATTTGAATTATCGATAGAGCAAATCTCGTCTTGCAAGAAGCAAAACTTTACCTGTCTACGCAAGAAATTTAAGTGGTTGACAAATTATTAAAGCCTGTGAAACGGCTAAGTAATTTAATTGTAAAATTGAATATCGAATTACGTTCTTAGGAGCTCATTCGAGGTTACATTCAAAGAAAGTTCGTCATCACAACACCGATTTATTTGTGCTCAAAATATATAGCGTCATCGAGACGTAAAACAAATCTATCAAAAATGACGTGAACGTCAATCATTGGCCATATTCAGGACAACCAATGCACACGTGTGAATGCATTAAGTCAGCTTGTTGGTCTGAGATCGGCCGTTGTTTTTTGCTAACCATTTTGAAATGCGCATGGTGTTACCCCAATTATACACCGTTGAGTTAGCAAAACGTAATAAAATACCAAAGCAGGTACTCATCTGATATCTCCCACACTTTCTCTCTGATTCAAAATCAGATACAGTCAGTTTTCCAAGTTTAGTTACTAGAGAGACATCAATCAATTATGAAGTGTTTACGCAGTCCTGTGTGCCCGAGTTTTTGCTACTAGGGCAACATATTAATTTATATTGTAACATTTATCTCCGCTTTCTCATCGTGCAGGTTTTAAGGGTTCTAGTAGTTAATTACTCGAAGCACCTTGAAGTGAAAACTAGTCGCCGCCTGTCAGGTCGAGTGAGTGTAATTTATGAGTAGAGCCGGTGACCTTAAGGGGTAAGCGGGAATATGTGCCGTGAGTCTTTCTATCGAAAGACTTTTGTCTCCAAACGCCTTGTGCGAATTTATTTGAAAGATCTGAATTGCCGAAATGTTGTGAGCAAAAGCAATGGCCGAAGATGTTATACATTCCTGTTCTCGTCTTTGAGGATTTGATACAGCAGCTCTTCTTAGAAATTACCCCAGTTGTTGAAGTTGCATCTTTACGCCGTCTGACCCAGCTCCCGACTTGACCAGTAGGTCAACAAAGGTTCAGAAAATGTGCGATGGCAGCAGTGGTGAGCATAAACCTTTAGAGGCGCAGCTAGGATTGTAATGAAGGTATTGTGTTGTTATAACTACGTAACCCATTCTTAAATTTTAGTGTTGTTCAAATGGTAGGTAACTTAAGTTTAAATAGTCGACAGGAGTTATTAACTGGTATCGTTTAGCAGCGTGTATATCCGTTTTGACGTCATATAGATGTAGGAATAACTTTTCTTTATTTAGTCTGTGTTAATTATACATACTTGTATTCAAATTCAATATAATCAGATTAACTTCATCATGCCTTTCTTTAATGGTGTTTGCATCGCACGTGCCATTGTATTTTTTTGTTTTATTTAGGCAAAGAAACGCAAACATTATAAAGCAAAAGCCATTATTTTTAGTGTTAATGTCATCGTTCCATAACAGTTTTTGAATATATCGGACATACTTCTGATAATTCCTTATAAAAGCTTTAATTGATTTAAATTTAAATTGGTTACCGTTTGAACTTTTTTGACATACTATTCTATATTCGCATGGAAGTCGCCTCACTATCAGTAATGCAGTAATTGTACATCACGCTGGATTGTGGTACCATTTAGTTATACATTTAAAAACTACAGACGACTATTCAGTTAGCTTACAACAGTTTGTGATCTATATACTGACTTCTCTGTATCAAGTGGGCCTTCCGAGACTGGCAATCGTTGAAGCATATTCTTGTAGCTTTGCATCCTATAAATATGATCTTTGTTCAGACTTCCTCAGGGGTTGTGTGTGGTTCATACTTGGCCAGGGTCACGGAGCAAGGAAATGCAGCCACACGCGAAAAAACAAAGATAGCTACGAAAAACAATAACATCGTAGATGCGCGAGGAATCAAAAGCGTGCTTGGAGCCGAGCGGCCGCGTTTAGTGTAGCGTGAATTTGGTTTGTGTATATGTACAGAAATTAGAGTGCTCAAATTTGTTGCATTCGTGAGCAACGTTCTCAGGCTGTGGTTGAGAAGAGCGATGCTGAAAAGCAAGGTAGACGGCAAATCATTCTCTTGTCCACTACAAATTACGCCTTCGCCAATAACAGTGGTTAATTTCGATTGTTGTTAAAAGTAAAAATACAGTCCATTGCTGCTACCGTTATCAGTCTTCGTGGAAACAAGATACTCAGGTGTAATAATAATTTGCAGTGACAACTTTTATTAAACGATTACAAATACACTACAGTGAAATTAACAATTATAAATAACCACAATTTCCAGCTAACAGTAAGTTTGATTTCGGACGCTTCCACAGCCATTGTCATTAATTAACGAATGACTTCTGAGATTCGACTGCACTTTTGGTTCACTTTCATAAAAGGCTTCATCAGGAATAAAAACAAAGGAACACTTTAACTAGGCGCAAAAAAATTTTCGCCTCTGGCGTAGTTTACATGCTAAGTTACAGTGCTCTTTTATGTTTAAATAGCTTGAGTAACTACACAATCTTGAACAAAAGGTCATCTCTGGAGCTCCAAGCTCAAAAGGAAGCTATCTAGAGACTTAATCAGCAGTGACTAATTACTTTAATAACGAATATTAATGCCTTATGTGCTCTATATTAACAGCTAATTATAGTGAAAGAGGTATATAGACATCGATAGTAATATTCAAGTAAGGTAATATACATGTCATAAATACCACTTGTGCTGAGATGACATAATCTATATTGAAAAACAACTAACCACCAGTTACCAGAAATAATTATAGATAATTGCACCTGATAACTACATTCAGGCAATTATAAATTTTAATTGACTGCTATTCATAAATATAACTATAATTATGGAGAAGTAGCACATCGACATAACGCTAGATCAAAGTTCAAGCTCATATTAGAAAACACCCAAAGTTAACTAGTACTCGTAATATTTTTACTTTTTGTATACAGTGTGGTCCATTAAGTGTGCAACAAATGGGACATTTTTTTATTAGTTGTACAATCGAAATTTAAATACGGCCACAAGTTAGTGCATGTTCGATAACCATATCAAATGCCCTTAGAATGGCTTCAAGTCAAACAATATACAGGGCAGGGCAAAAATATGAAATTCGTTCAAGAATAAAGTTACCTTACTTCAAAAAATTGTATTGAGAAAAGTTGTTTAGAATCAAAAGTTATGCTCAAATACAAAGTCACGGCCTTCTATTCGAATTTTGATTCTTTTTTGTAAAATTTTGTATTATCCCCGTATGATACATATTTTTATTATTCTGATTTTATTAAGAGTTTTTTCATATGTAAATTATTATTAGTAAAGCATTTGCCTTGTTAAAAAGAATATTTGCG
This sequence comes from Agriotes lineatus, assembly GCA_940337035.1. Classification (NCBI taxonomy): domain Eukaryota; kingdom Metazoa; phylum Arthropoda; class Insecta; order Coleoptera; family Elateridae; genus Agriotes; species Agriotes lineatus. The sequence goes on from CALNHX010000811.1 coordinate 247,510, forward strand.
AAATTCTAAAGTTCTGTTAAATATCGTTGCAACAAACATGAAGTGGACGCTTACCTAAAAAAATATAAATCCAAGTAAATTTTACAAATACGCTTCAAGTTGCTAAAAGTTATTTAAAAGTGATGTGGTTGTGGCTACTTTATATACATATAAAATCAGAATAATAAAAATATGTATCATACGGGGGTAATACAAAATTTTCAAAAAAAAATCAAAATTTGAATAGGAGGCCGTGACTTTGTATTTGAGCATAACTTTTGATTCTAAACAACTTTTCTCAATAAAATTTTGCTACATTTGTTGAAATCAGGGTACTTTATTCTTGAACGAATTTCATATTTTTTGTCCTGCCCTGTATATTGTCTGACTTGAAGCCATTCTAAGCGCATCTGATATGGTTGTAGAACATGCACTAACTTTTGGCCGTATTTAAATTTCGATTGTACAACTAATAAAAAAAATTCCCATTTGTTGCACACTTAATGGACCACACTGTATATTGCAATAGCTCACCAGGTAAACTATGCCTTAATTCGTGTAATGTGTTAAGTATCAAATGATAACTGCTTTTAAATCGATAGCTCTTATTTTCAGGGTGGGTTCATCAAAATCTAGTTTGCTATCAATGATACTTAACGTCAAACTTGACTTTCAAAATTATGTTACATCAACAATTGCCGATGGTAAATCGGAACATGCTCGCACTAACTCAGGAGAAGGGTCGTGGGCAACTTACCTTCCAAAAAAACTAAAGATCGAACGGATAAGGGCGCCAAGAGGTTTCAACAGCCTATGTTCCACTCGTTCGTTTAAGCAACAAACCTACTAAATTCGCTCAAGATAGCAATGCAACGTAAACAATAAAACAAAACCCACCGAGTAATAAATCGTATAATATTTCTAATAGATACTGGATCGGATAACAGGGAGGCATAAAATTGTTTTGTAATTACTGGCATAAAGTACACAGACAAGACTAGCACAAAATAAATATGTATCACAGTATGCAAATATATATCACATTGTTACTTATTTCACAAATTCAATCGGGTGCATCCGAAATCGCAGCTAGGCTGACGGCCTCGTAACTAATTTCTAAATGGACTTACTTTCAGCACTAAATTTGGCCAAAACACATTAATTAATAGCAACCCGAAGGCTAAGAGAATGTCACCGTTGTACTGCGTTCCATTTTTTGTATGTATCAAGTTAATAATTTACGAATACCCACGTAAGCAATCAGATCTGTCTGCCCTATGGAAATAAGCACTGCTGGCTGAATACTGTTTCAGCTATTTTAATTAATCCAAAGGAGCATGGAACTATCGCAACTAGGTTTGCCACTCGCTCAGCGAAATTTCAATCCAAAATGAGCTTCGGCGACATTACTTTAAAATAAGCACAGCGTAAGCTCGCACTTCGTGTGACACCTGATTACAACAATTACTTGCGGTGAAGCTGCTAATAAAAGAACCCTATATTAATTGCTAAACAAGATAACGCAGGCAATTAAAAATTCCAGTGCATCCTAGCAGTTAACGAACATAATACTATGCCGCACAACGAAATCGTTTGAGAGTCCGTATAACAAAATGCAAAATAATCGAGGTAGGTTTCAAACCAGACTCGGCATCCCGAGGTCACTCCAAACACCAGGGGGCTGCTCCTCAGGGAAGCTGTGAGCCACCGCAAACAGGACTCTGCCTCAAATCTCTCCGAGGGGTGTGCGAAGAACCACAGCAATCGACTCTGGGATGATCTCAGCCCGAAGCAAGGAGGATCTCAGCCCGAAGCAAGGAGCTGAGCAAACACACAACCAAAATTAGTGGTCGAATAAGAAAAGAGAAGCGTGCTTACCCAGGAAAGCCTGATAATCGCCTAACAGAAAAATGTGCTTTTACACTATCAGAGGTATTGGTAAACTTTCCTGGCCCATCGACGGAAAGGATGTTAAAATAACGACTGCCACAACCACTAGGTTCTTTGGGAGTCCTTTACGAACCCTTCTTTCAGTTCAGCTTTCTACATGGGAGACGATGCACCTCGAAGATTGTCCAAAAACAATTTAGCGGGCGGACATTTTAGCAAGAACTTTTTCACGAAAAACGGACGCTTCCCTAACGCCATCTCACGACAACGGCGGAAGTTGTTGGTGCCGATAATACAGAGCCCTAAACCGGTCTTTTAAATACGAACTTTCCAAAGAGAAAATAGAAACCTGTATTTCCACTAGAACTGTTTCAATTGCGATTTGAATTGTCCGAAAACGACAAAGGTTGCCTGCCAATCAGTCGGAGAGTACTGCATAATTACGAGAAAACAATTCATTGGTTTCAACTCCCCCCTTTCTTAAAGAGGTTTGACCCTCAAACATCCAAACTACAACCATAAAAACCACGAAAACCCGCACCTCAGAACAACAACTACTGGTGTGGACAGAGGTGACACCCAGAGGACCTCGAAGCCAGAACGACCCACACGACAGGGATCGAGTCTACTCGTCGCTGCGAGGTGGAGAGTGCTGCGCCGGTGAGCAGACCCGTGACGACCCATCGCGGAGCGGTCCCAGACCCGAGACCCCCCAAACATCATCCCAAAACCACACCAAGTACCCGCCCCCTTGAATACTTCCAAAACAAAAAAACCCCGAGGTGGAAGATACCCCGGCAGTTATGGTACTGCTAGACCGAAATAGGACTACAAAAACAAACTAAGAGAACGATCAGGGTTCTTCTTTTGACGATCGTGAGGAGAAGGTAACCCCCGGAAAAGAGGATCTGAAGGAGATCAGTGAAGCGACAGGCAGAGCCACATTTATGCTCCTCACCAATCATACTGGTTGAGGGTCCCTCCCACACCGCGTACGGAGGGGACAAAGGTCCCTACAACCTCTACCTCATGCATTCCGAAGACTCCATTCACGCTCAAGTCACAAACATACCAGATCAAAGAGAAAGTCAGAAAAATAGGAAAGCAACTCATGGGATCCCCACATTCATACCGAAGACCATATACTCTGAACGAAAAGGAAAAGGGATAGGTAAATGTCGGAAGGAAAGAAGGCGAAGAATGAAGGACTGATCGTCTCGACACAAACTAAATCATTCACCAGAAAAATCTGTGAACAATAATCAGAACTATCGGAAACTCGCTCGTACGAACCAAAAGACGTTCACCAGGAAAATCTGTGAACAATGATCCCTCACTAACGGAAACTTAATCGTACAGCAAAAAAAGGTTCACCAGAAGAATCTGTGAACGATAACTCCGTTTTAACGGAAACAAACCTAACACTGAACAACCAACTACTCGCGAATGTTAACCTAAACCCAACAAGGACTAGTGTCAAGCAACCCAAAATCCCTCAAATGACGTAAACGGTACATAACCTAAATAAATATTGCAAGACACAAGGTGCTAACACCTACAAAACTCACATTCGCAAGCATTCAGCTACCCTAATGTTAAAGAGACGGGGAGAACAAGATGATATAGCTCCCTATACTCTAAAAAAGGAAAAGCAAGATGACAATGCTTCCTATAGTGACCTTCCCTGCGTGCCCAACCAACCACCCTAAAACACGCTCACTCTAAATCCTCATCTTCATGAACCTTTAAATCCTGTACATGCCACGAACCTAAACTCCGACGAGTCTCAAAATCCTCCAGCTCATACACATTCGGCGATACCTTTTGTCTAACACGGCATTTGATAAACTTGGGAGTCAGCTTGGCAGCCACGTAATCGGCCTTATTTGAGAGGGTATAATTCCTCTTCCACACAGTCTGACCTAACTCTAAACTAACTGGTCGACGCCTCAAATTATAACGCTGAGTGCTGGTATGGAAAGCCTTATCGAGACGCGCCTTAACAGTAGCATAAATGCTCCTCAAACCTTTAAGATGTTCGTTAAAATCGGTCCGATCGTGGAAATCAAGAGGTTGGTTGTCCTGATCCCGAAGTCGATGCATCTTCCCCGACAGACACGGTTCTCTACCAAAATTCAAATAGGCTGGGGAATAACCTGTAACTTCATGTACCGCTGTACGTAACGCATAACCCAACTGTGGTAACTTCTCATCCCATGTTCGATGGTCGTTGTTAACATAGGACCGTATCATGGTCTTGATGACTCGATTCACCCGTTCACATGGGTTTGCCTGTGGATGGTAATTGGCATTATACACAATCTTGCTGTCATAGCGCTTGGCTAAATCCCGAAATGCCTTACTGACGTACTGCTTCCCATTATCACAAATTATCCTCTCGGGAGCACCGAAGACCAACATAACCTCATTCTCAAGATGTTTAACCACCGCCGCACTCGTAGCTGTCTTCAGAGGGAACATCATTGCATACTTCGTGAAACAATCGACAACAACCAAAATAAACCGATTACGCTTAGCTGACACCGGAAGCGGACCTACCAAATCAGTACAGATAACCTCCCAAGGAAGAGAAAGAATACGCTTGTGCATTTCACCATAAGGTTTCCTCTGGTCGGGTTTCTGGGAAGTACACACTGGGCATCTACGAACGTAACGGGCCACATCGACGTTCATCTTTGGCCAGTAATAACGAGCTGAAACACGCCTAAGAGTTTTGAAATAACCAAAGTGTCCAGCCGTCGGCTCATCATGATTCTCCACTAAAACTTAGGCACGTAAAGATTTTGGAACCACCAGCTTCCAATCACAATCCCTATTCAAGTTAGGAGACCCTGCATGCGTTAACTTAAAGATGTTATTGCCCTCCACACGCCACTGGGGAAAATTGTGAGGGGTTTCGACAATTCTTGCCCTAAGCTTCGTATACCACTGGTCCTGGTCGGCTTCTTGAATCTCAATTGCTGCTATAGCCCTAGACAACGCATCCGGTACTACATTCTCAGATCCCTTACGGTAACTAATCGTGAAATCGTAACCCTGTAACCTTAACGCCCAACGAGCTAAACGACCTGATGGATTCTGTAGCTTTCATAACCACAATAGAGAATGGTGATCGGTGACAACATGGAATTGGACTCCTTCCACATACGGGCGGAACTTCTCGATAGCCCATACCACAGCGAGACACTCGAGCTCGGTTGCTGAAAACTTTTTCTCCTGGTGAGCCAAACTCCTGCTAGCATAGGCGATAACACACTCTTCCCCTCCGATCTTCTGGGTGAGTACGCAACCTAAACCAACTTGTGAGGCATCGGTCTGCAAGGTAAAAAGTTCCTTGAAATCCGGACAAGTCAAGATAGCGGCCGAAACTAGACACTGTTTTATGTCTTGAAATGCTGCCTCGGCCTCAGGATTCCAGCTAAAAGTCGCCGACTTCCGAGTCAATCGATGAAGTGGTGCCACACGAGAAGCAAAATCTCTAACAAACCTCCTATACCACGAGATGAGCCCTACAAAACGCCGGACATCCTTACTAGACTTCGGAGTAGGATAATTCACCATACACTCAATCTTAGACGGATCTACTCGCAAGCCTTGCCTATCGATGACATAACCTAAATATTTCAGTTGCGATTTCACAAACTCACACTTCTCGGGATTGACCGTGAGTCCAGCCTGTAACAATCTGGTGAAGACCTTTTGCAGAATCTCTAAATGCATCGTGAAGGTAGGGGTGGCCACAATGATATCATCCAAATAAACTGACACGTAAGGTGTTAAGTCAGAACCCAACAGCTGGTCTACCAAACGCTGAAAAGTCCCGGGGGCATTATGTAACCCGAACGGTAATTGGGCGTTAGAAAGCCTATCAAGAATGACGGACATATACGGCAAAGGGTACGCATCCCGCTTGATCACGCTGTTCACCTTCCTGAAATCTACGCAGAACCGATATTCCCCGCTGGACTTCTTGACCATCACTGCTGGTGAGCTCCATGGCGAAGAAGAAGGTTCAATGACTCCCAACTCTAACATGGTGTCAATTTCCTGGTCAATCTTTTCCTGAATATAGGGCGACACCGGATAGTAACGCTGTTTAATAGGAAGGGCATCTCCCGTGTCGATAACATGCTTGACCCCTTTGGCACAACCTAAGCCTGGCTTCATCTGCTGGAAAAAATGTGCCACCAAGTCATCTAAGGCTTGAGCCTCCCCACTGGTTAGGTCCTCTTTCATGCGGATGGCGTTGACGACCGCCTTACTACCAAAATCCCAAGTATTCTTCCTAAAGTGCGGAACCAGATCTATTCCCTTCCAAAAATCAATGCCTAAGATGATGTTCTCGGCGACATCTTGAATTACCACGGCGTTAATAACCTTGACCTTATCTTTCAACCTAAAGGGTACATAAATTTCTCCCAGCGCTGTACAAGATCGACCATCAGCTACCGTAACCGAAGAGTAACTGCTCTCTAATGTAAGTCCTATGTCTTGTAATTTCTTCCAACCGGCTCCTCCAATCACAGTTCGACTAGCCCCGGAATCCAACAGACACACGAATGATATTCCATAAACCTCCACCTGTAAATAAGGACGAGGATCCCCTTTTCGATTAGAGAAAGCACTAAAAACTTTGGCCCTCCGGCCCTGAAAATTAACAGAACTCGAACTCCACGATGAATTGGCCAACTGCCCTCTTAAGATCGACGTCCGGCTACCCGACGACCTTGTGCCTCGTTTCCCGAACACTTCGGACAAGTACTCTTCACTACACCTGTAGCGCCACATGAAAAACAAAACCGTCTCGTTCGAGGTTTAGAACACCTAGTAAAATTGTGACCAGTCTCCAGACAATTCCAACATTTCCTCGCTGGGACCACAGTATCAATAGATTCAACACGAGCCTTGGGAGTTTTCCCATTAGATGGACAAGCTAAGTCGGGTTCCAAAAAATCAACCTTATTGACCGTAGGGGTTCGATAACTAGTTGCCAGATCTTTAGTAGCCTCCAACTTCTTGCACAACTGCAATAATTCCGAAACGTTATGATAATCCTGTAAAGCAACCCCCCTAATGAAAAATGGATCGATGTTACGTCGAATCACCGTTAATTTCTCCCGCTCTGATGGTGGGTGAGATGGCCTAGAAAACAAGTTCACCATACAAGCGAAATAATTTCCAACTTTTTCCTGAGGACCCTGGACCCGCGCCCTAATTTCATTCCACAGTTCGACTTCATAGTCGAACGGCAAGTATTCCTCCCTCAAACAACGAATAAAGTCGTCCCACGAGTTGATCTGACCCCTAACAGAACGATACCAGATCAATGCGCTACCACACAGCAAGTCGATGATGGCATTCTTCAAGTCTGCTGGAGCGACTCCTCGGGCGACCCGTAACTCTTCCACTCTTTCAATGAAAGCGTTTACGCTAAGTCCAGTATTATCCCCACTGAAAGAAATACCCCACTTGGGGACTGGTAAAACCTTACAGCTAGCATTAGAATTGCTTGAAGGCGGCTGAGTAACATTAACAGCAGCGGCAGAACTCCCCACTCCTGCTGGAATTAAAGGATCTCCCGCAGGTTGACCTAATTTGTCTAAATTGTCCTCAATGCAATTCAGTTGATCTACTACCTTGTTGATCGACTTCTCAAGGCCGACCTCCTTATCTGAAACGACCAACCTACTCAAACGTCCATATAAATGTCGAAGTTTGGATGAGACAACCCTAAACTCATTTTGTTCCGGAGACCTAATCGTACTAATAAAGTCTGCCAACTCAGTGGTCTTCTTATCGCAGACCTCAATCTCTTTTGCAACATCGGCCACAAAATTCGGTGCTAGTGGAAGTTCCCCAAACTGTTCTTTCCCTAAAAATTCCTTTAATTTCTTCCTCATAGTAGTAACAGTCTCTCCCTTCAAGCTGGTACAACCCCTAACCGATAATTCATAAATAAGTTCGTCGCGAGCTAGACGATGAGGATCCATGATCACAATCGATAAATACAAACGACTACTTAATACAGTAACTTCAACTAATCGATTAAATATTTATACCCTAACAATAGCATGCACCAACAAAGGTTCACCAAAATCCCCAATTACACCTAAATGTACCTCAATATACCTAAATATACCTAAATGCCAAAATCCAAAATCTATCATGCACCTAATGTACCAAAAAAATATGGCTCGAATGCCAAATATGCTACCAAGCAAAAATCCAAACGTTCGTAAGGTTGGAGAAAGTCCTACCATACGAATCCCTAAATCTCAACTAATGGCTTAAATGCCAAACCCTAAAATCCTATGCACGGATGGAGAATGTTCTAACAAATCTCGCAACAACGACACAACAATTCCAGCCGTACAAATATTCAACAATCGGTGCTTTGCAGCTCAAAAAAATATTCCAAACCAAATTCCCAAACTCGCACAAGACTCCTATAAACATATCCTGAAATAAACAAATTCGCCAAGACGAACAGGATGCAAGGAGTAACAAGGGCTAAGGTATAAACAATAACCAGTAATATACTCAATAAATAACATCAAACAATCCTAACTAAATATTTGCCAGTAATTACGGGATCCCCAACTAGAAAAATTTCTCAAAAAATTGCCTTCACAGCGGGCGCCATTTTGTTACATCAACAATTGCCGATGGTAAATCGGAACATGCTCGCACTAACTCAGGAGAAGGGTCGTGGGCAACTTACCTTCCAAAAAAACTAAAGATCGAACGGATAAGGGCGCCAAGAGGTTTCAACAGCCTATGTTCCACTCGTTCGTTTAAGCAACAAACCTACTAAATTCGCTCAAGATAGCAATGCAACGTAAACAATAAAACAAAACCCACCGAGTAATAAATCGTATAATATTTCTAATAGATACTGGATCGGATAACAGGGAGGCATAAAATTGTTTTGTAATTACTGGCATAAAGTACACAGACAAGACTAGCACAAAATAAATATGTATCACAGTATGCAAATATATATCACATTGTTACTTATTTCACAAATTCAATCGGGTGCATCCGAAATCGCAGCTAGGCTGACGGCCTCGTAACTAATTTCTAAATGGACTTACTTTCAGCACTAAATTTGGCCAAAACACATTAATTAATAGCAACCCGAAGGCTAAGAGAATGTCACCGTTGTACTGCGTTCCATTTTTTGTATGTATCAAGTTAATAATTTACGAATACCCACGTAAGCAATCAGATCTGTCTGCCCTATGGAAATAAGCACTGCTGGCTGAATACTGTTCCAGCTATTTTAATTAATCCAAAGGAGCATGGAACTATCGCAACTAGGTTTGCCACTCGCTCAGCGAAATTTCAATCCAAAATGAGCTTCGGCGACATTACTTTAAAATAAGCACAGCGTAAGCTCGCACTTCGTGTGACACCTGATTACAACAATTACTTGCGGTGAAGCCGCTAATAAAAGAACCCTATATTAATTGCTAAACAAGATAACGCAGGCAATTAAAAATTCCAGTGCATCCTAGCAGTTAACGAACATAATACTATGCCGCACAACGAAATCGTTTGAGAGTCCGTATAACAAAATGCAAAATAATCGAGGTAGGTTTCAAACCAGACTCGGCATCCCGAGGTCACTCCAAACACCAGGGGGCTGCTCCTCAGGGAAGCTGTGAGCCACCGCAAACAGGACTCTGCCTCAAATCTCTCCGAGGGGTGTGCGAAGAACCACAGCAATCGACTCTGGGATGATCTCAGCCCGAAGCAAGGAGGATCTCAGCCCGAAGCAAGGAGCTGAGCAAACACACAACCAAAATTAGTGGTCGAATAAGAAAAAAGAAGCGTGCTTACCCAGGAAAGCCTGATAATCGCCTAACAGAAAAATGTGCTTTTACACTATCAGAGGTATTGGTAAACTTTCCTGGCCCATCGACGGAAAGGATGTTAAAATAACGACTGCCACAACCACTAGGTTCTTTGGGCGTCCTTTACGAACCCTTCTTTCAGTTCAGCTTCCTACATGGGAGACGATGCACCTCGAAGATTGTCCAAAAACAATTTAGCGGGCGGACATTTAAGCAAGAACTTTTTCACGAAAAACGGACGCTTCCCTAACGCCATCTCACGACAACGGCGGAAGTTGTTGGTGCCGATAATACAGAGCCCTGAACCGGTCTTTTAAATACGAACTTTCCAAAGAGAAAATAGAAACCTGTATTTCCACTAGAACTGTTTCAATTGCGATTTGAATTGTCCGAAAACGACAAAGGTTGCCTGCCAATCAGGCGGAGAGTACTGCATAATTACGAGAAAACAATTCATTGGTTTCAATTAATCAAACCAGGTAAACTGACAACTGTATCTCACATTGACATTTACTACTATTCAAATCACCTATGTAAGTACTAACTAAACCTTATGTTATTACTTTAAAAATTAACAGTTATTCAAAATGCTTTTTCAATTTATCTTAACAAACCTTAATAGCTGCTCATGCTTTCACTGCAAACACCAATCACTACTGGATTCTGTCATCGATAGACTGCAGCACTCAATGTCCAATTCACCAACAGCAACCCCTTTGATGGTCCGTGACTCCTTTCAACTACTCTCGACCTGTCAAACCAACTGCTCAGATCCCTAATTCCAGTCCTAGCTCCTCCTGGATGTCACCGTCACACGATCTACCTCCTGGTAACCTCCTTCTGGCTCCGTCCGGTCAAATCAACTCCCTTGGTTCCAAAATCCTGTCCTGGTTACTTCTGGATGTCACTGTTTCTGCCGGATGCCACGGCTCCTTCTAGATGTCACCGTCACACGATCCAAGTCCTGGTAAGTTTCTATCCTTTTATAAATTCCAATTGTAACTTTGTTCCCCTTTTTGCAGATAAACTGATGTCTCAAGCAACGTCCACAGAATATCCAAATCAAATAATAAATTGTAAAATACCTCTTCTAATATCTTGCACGTATGAATAAATCCAAATTTCTTCAACTAGTATAATGTCCTGTATTCTATATCCAATTAACTGTATCTGTAGCTTCTCCTCTAACACTTGATGTCACAATATCTTTTCCATTTTAAATATTTCACTTTATTTTACCTCGTAGATTTGTTTTAAGCCTTTATTTAATTTGTTATCACCAAAATTAGACAAATTAAGGCATAGATTCTATTTTTTATTATACCAAAATTATTATAGTCAAATTACATACATGCTTTCTTGAGTTGTTTTGTGTAACTGTTTTTAAACAAACTTTTTTATATCTATTAGAGACAATTCTTAATGCACACTTTTTTTCTAAATAATGCTATATACAGAATTTTCTTAACAAATACATTTGTCAATGTTACCTTGGTTTATTTTTATAAATATTAAATACAACCATTAAGTTTAATCTATTCCAATAAATATAACAATATTAAATGATTCACAATGAAAAGAACCCTTGTATCTTTTACTTTCATTATTTATGTTCAAAACTTTATACCCATCAAGATTTAATTATTGCAACTGTTCAACTTTATTAGTTCATTTTAAATATTTCTTTCATATGCTTTAATTTCCTGCATCATGTATCATAACAATATCTACGATTAAAACTAGTCTGCAATCTGTATCATTAATTTGAAATGCTTATATAACTGACACGGCATGCACAAGACCACACTTTAAATTTACAAAACTTAGCTCAACCTTTAATATTAGAAGAGCAGAAAAACAGGCCCCTATTTAATGTAGAAAACATTTCTACGATAAAGGCACCGCCAGCTACAGATAATAATCCGATTATCCAGAAAATAAACAAACCGCGTACGTGTTTCCATTGAAGAACAATCAGTTCTTCTTCATTATCATCAAATGGAGGTGGTTTGCCAACGTAATATATTTTCTCATAAAATCCACTTTCCAGCAGCCTTCTAGTCAGCAAGTCGAATGTGGGCAGAAAATAATGCCCCTTCCTAGCATACACTACACCTTCAATTGGTTGGAAGAAATTAGTTATTGTAACTATATCAACCATTGGCTTTTGGTTCGTAAAAAGCTTTCGCATCATGTTTTCTCCTATATAACCCGAGCAGTTTCGATTATATGCGATGTTGTATACGGTAGAAGTTATGTTATAGACCGACTTGGACGTACGAGAAGGCGTTTTAGCCCTTTTGCTTATTTTCTCAAATGCAGTTGAATTGGCAGCTAGCTGCACTGTTTGTAATGCCAATTGCTTATTCATCAAAACTGGCAGATCTAAGTCAGCAAAATCATCTAGGGTCCTTGTTACTCTTTCATATCTAGGGTTGGTTAGAACGCTTATCAACTTACCTTGAAATACATTGTTGATATGCATGCTGTAAATTAGGTAAAATAAGGTAAGCAGGTGAAAAGATTTGCTGTTTGTTGGCATAGGTGCGAATAAATTCAAGGTAAATAGAAAAATCGTTAAAATACGACGGTAAATGCTGTCAAATGAAGACAACTCTAAATGCACCTTTGCTACCACCCACCAAATAATAACGGCAGCAACGAAAGTTACTAAAATCATGTTCCAAGCCTTACTGTCAAAAATTGAAACAATAACTTTTATTCCTGAAATTTTGGGATACCGGGGTGCCAGCCAAACCATATTGTCCCAGTAGAAAGGAATGCTGATATCCAATTCCATATAACTCTTTAAATTCCTTATAGTATCAATTTGAAAGGACATATCTTGACTACGATTCTGTAAAGTGGCTTTTGTCCTATTTACAAAGTTGACCGATACGTTTGCCCTCAAAAAGAGACCAAGAAACTTAACAAATTTCAATATTTCCCCTGCAGCATGTCTCGTATTTAGTATTACCGCTGGATTTTTGTTGGTAGTGATAACTATATTAAAATTACAAACGTCAACCTTCTGCATAAAGCGGTAAAAGTTCAGGTGTTCTACATGATTGCAATTTTTTGGGAGTTGTAACACTACCCTCCTAGCACATCCGCTTTCCTTGTGAAAAGGATTGGAAATGTACACTAAAGTCGAGTTCTGTGGCACATTTACAACTAGAATGACGTTCATAATATCAAAACTCCAAAAATATTTGAATATAGCTTTCACCGCGGTGGCTGACGTAACGATTATCAGAAAATGACCACGAGGACTTTCCCTCTCATTCCAAACAGGTGACTTCATTAGCTTAGCGAGAGTGCTATTCAAGCTAAACGTTCCTTTAGTTATAAGCACATATTTGTTGTAGGTTTTCAAGGGCATCGCAACAGGGTTGTCAATTGAGACAATAATTCTAGGGTTATCCACTTGCAATGGAATCAGATCGCTTAAGCCGTTCTCGAAAATATAGTGAAGAGTTTCTCTAGTAGGGAACAGCTTTGGCATTAAATTCGATAGGCAACTTTGAATATTATCCTTGGCATCAAAATGATATAGACGAATGCAACAGCAATAAATCAATTTTAAATAAATTATTAGAGCCAGCTGGTAGTATTTTTTAAGCATCGGAAGCTATTAATTGTGGCGGAGTTTCGGCTTGAGTTATAGCATACGTTCAGAAACTGTTTGGAGTAGTTACTACTCTGGTAATAAATTTTCTAACTTTACAGAAAAAGATAACAGGCAGGCAAAATAATGTAGCTTTAAGCCACTGTGGTGATTTTTTAGGCAACTGATGGGGTCACCCACTACGACTTTCTTTGTTGAATATTGTGCAAAATTCAGTCTGTGGAGATATGAATCCTCTTCAAATAAACAGGAAAAAATACGCCTACTAGCTAAGGCTCGCCGTTGCGTAACTTTGAAATTGGCTCCGATAGAAGATCCAGTTCTAAAAATAAAAAAGTTCAATTCTCACAGCAACTTATGGCACATTCAATGATGGCACATGGCACAATTTGTATTTTGTTAAGCCTACGAAACCTTTAAACCACGAAGTTTCTTATTATTGTTATGCAGAACTTCAAAGGGGAAAGAGGTAGTGTTCCTATACAGTTGCATAATTTGCGAATTTGAATACCTTTGTAAGAGTCACTCTACTTATTTATTGTTCTCCTTTACAGATCTATTCATCATATAGTTCTCAGAGGGATAGAGGAATATGAACGGTTTATTTGTCACAAAGTTTACTACTTCTATGAATTTTGTTATTATTTTGGGCTTTTGTTACAATCGTAAATTATGCATAAAAATAAACTGATAAAAAAATTTCATTGTCCAAAACTTGTTTTGTATGTAAACGATAATACGTTTCGCCTAAAAAGTCACCGTTGCTGATAGCTGACCCTAATCATCAATTTTCTCTTTGAACTACCGCATTCGTTGATAACAAAATTGCTCATATTATTTTGATTAGAAGCTACTCGTTAATGTTCTCTGAAAAGCATTATCCTTTATCTAATAGACTTGTCTGTCCGGGACGCTGTTTTGTCTGTCCGGGACGCTGTTTCAGCAGCCAAACCGTAAGAGATAGAGAAAAAAGTTATGAAAGTTATATGTTTGGAATGGTCATGTCAGGTCAGGAAACGAATTTCAGTCACGTGACACTTCCGGTTTTCGAGAAATCACGTGATTTCCGTCCGTCCGGGACGCTGGTCCGTCCGGGACGCTGTTTCAGCAGCCAAACCGTAAGAGATAGAGAAAAAAGTTATTAAAGTTATATGTTTTAAAATATTTTAAAAAATATTATTGTTTTTATTTAATACGCGTTCTATTTGAAAAACGGTCTTTTTTGTTTTATTAAATGAGACATTTGTCTCACTGGTTGCTAGTCTTAAATAATACGCTCGACATGTCTGCACGGACATACTATATCTTAATGGAATAATGGATACTTAATTATTACCTTAAAATTTGAAGCCGTATTATACAGGGTATTGCTTCAACTAATTCATGTACTTCAACAGAATTGTGTACAGAGTGTTTACTAAGGGTAACATAGTAGCTTTCTAGAAAATAATTTTATTATTTCAAGAACTGATTATCTATCAAAATGCAACTGAAAAAACTGAACTTTACTTTCGTAATAAATAATTTTTTTAAATCCAAATACTTTTTACAGAAGCGAATATTGGCCATATTACGAGGATTGTTCAACAGAAACAGGTTTTGATCGCATAGACGCGACTTGATTATCACGACAATTGCATGCTGTTGTTGAAACTGTTTATTGGCGTACTAGTGAGGTGTCTGCCAAATATCTTTGTGGTTGCTTCTTTGTGTGCATTTTTATGGAGCTCTGAAAAATCTGTCCAAAGATAATATTTAATTTTTAGCCGCCAAAGAACGTCCTTTACTAGAAATCCCTAAGAGAGTGAGAGCTGTTGATGGTGACTTGGTGGTCACTACAGTTATTCACACACTACACTGGTTTAGTAAGGCAGAAAATTTTGACAAGGAAGATTTGGTTTATCCAGAACATGTTCATATTGCAACTCCAGATGAAAACATGTGGTTTATGCAAACTGCTTTAGAAGTAAGTAGACGCATTAAAGTCAGATAACTACCTGAAATGATGAACGTCAGTATAGAAAGTATTAATTCCATTATTCGAACTCTTATTATCACAAAATTCATTTATTTGGTCTACCAAAACATTCGCTAAAGGAACAGCGGCTCACTTCGGACGCTGAAGTGCAGTTTGTTGTTCGAAACTGGTTTCGTTAAAAGCTGCAAAAATGTTACCAGCAGGAAATCTATATATTACTACAACAATAGGACTCATGCCTTAATAATAATAAAGGTTTTTCTTTAAATTGGGTAAATAAAAATTATACTACAGCCTTCAAACGTGTTTCTATTGAACGATCCTCGTACTTTAGATGTTTAAATGTCGGAAGAAACAATAACCACTTGAGAATTTTGGTATCTCAGGTAGATATTTGTTATAAAATTTACATTGTTCTGCGATTATATGAAATGTGTTTCGTTATCAGTAACTTCATATTAAAATACTTTGTTACCTCAATTAATTCGTTGGCCAAAACTTCTAAAAAGTTTACTCATATAACTACACTCGGGTATAATTGCCGGCCGCTAGCTTAGTCGAAGATTGCGTTACAGGTCTTTTAAGTAATAAACGTAGAATCAAACAGAGAGCTGCCCAGCGTGCCAACGAATTTTTATAAATAACTACAACTGTACCCAGGTGTTCAAAACGAGAATTCGTAAACTCAATCAGGACATTCACAAATATTTCCTGAAAGAGAGGCTTTAAATAATTCAAGTAGCTGTAACGAAATCAAATCCACATCACAGTATAATCACAATTTGAATTCGCAGGTTGACATAAGTTAACAACTATGATTAATAGGTTATAATAACGAGGTACCTGAATCAAATGCTTACAACCTGGTACATACTTACAGGTTCACAAAATAGCAATAACATTTTATTGTACACATTAAAAATTAGAAGATTTTGGAAGGCAAAGTTACAGAGATGTCTATTTCATAGCTTGGAAAGAAATGCTTTGCGTGCTGCAGGTGCTGTCGAATCTCAAGGTCACGTCGGTGAATCGGACTTTAAAACGCCAGAATAAGCACGAGCGACTGAACACTGGTCGCTAGGAGAGGTTTCAACACAAAGGGGAGACTTAGACCTGAAGGTAGGTTTCTGGGTCGGGTTTCTTCCTGCGCTCTAAGAAATGCACGCTGCATGGTATAAACGGACCACGACGATAACACGGTTCGACTTTATGTTCTAAGCGGGATTTCGCATCCCAAACGTGGTAGAGACGACCACCTTTGCAAATATCGCCCTATGGCTCTCCGGTGACTGCCCGAATCTTCCGGGCACGCGTGACACTCGGTAATAGTAAAGTCCGCCGAATATGGCGGGGAACTATAGTTGCCTCATAAATGCTTGAGGAATTCGAATCCACCCAAAAAGACGCAGGAAAACATCAGCCAAAACAAATCAAACTGCAGCCCACGCCGGCTTCATACGGTTCACCAAGTAAGGCGAAAAAGAACGCTGGGGAAATAAGTAGTAGGAATACCTCACTTCTGGATCAAATGTCAAAGGTCACAGCGCGTGCGGTTGTTGTCGGGGGGCAGAGTCCACAGCCGCCGTATTGTGGGGCCCCCTTGAGCAAGTTCGAAGGGAAGGTTCAAGGTCACATCAACCCCGGAGGGTAGAGCCCCAGCAGCCATATTGTAGAGCCCTCATGTGCAACATTAACCCCGGGCAGAGCCCTAACCGCCGAAACCCCATGCTCAAGAAAGGGTCGAAAGGGGGGAAGGTTTACATCAGGTTTTTTTGTATATTCAAATAGAATAACAAGTACTGGGCATTTTTAATAAAATGAAAATTTAAGGCTAAATTGTTGTTTGTCATTTAACCCCTAACTTGTTGCACGGGGAGGGAGTGAGAGAAAGGAGGTGGTTGAGCGGGGCAGAGCCCTAGTTGCCATATTGTGGGGCCCCTATGGGAGTTGGTAATTTCACAGTAGGAGATATGAAAAATGTTAAGTAGGGGTAGCGCTTTGAAACCCGTGTATTATAAAAGATACAAGTAAATTCATACTAGCGGGGGTTGGAGCTGATTTTTTTCTTATTTTTGCTCTATCTCGCTCTCTTTTCAAAATTTTTCAAAAAACTCAATTTTGACTTTAGAAATAACCTTTATCTCGCTGCACGGAGTAGGAAGGCTAAAAAGGAGAGAGGCCTAAACTCGTGGCGAGGGGCGGCTGTTTGCGTCCAGGAATCTGTGAGTAAGCCACATATTTTACAGACATCCTGTATATTTTGGGGCACCTAACAAACCTTAGAAATTCGTGTTAAAGTACCAATATTATTATTACCGTATACCCAAATATCAGTTACAGGAGAGTCAATGTCACAAAACAATTATTAACGAGGGCATAAAAATATGACTGATGTAATTAGCGCTCGCGAATACGTAATCCGGTGAAAGTGTGTACTTGCACCTGACCGCGGCTATTCATAATTTATGCCCGGCAAAAATCGAAGGTCGCGCAACGCTAAATTGTAAATATGTTTACCAATTAGGCGTATACCTATGCAGCGGCTTTAGTTATTATATATTTTATTTCACGTACACGTTTATTTTAACTATGCATGGAATTACACCTCCTAAAATCAATATATTAAAACAGAAACCATGTTTTTTATTTTTAACATTATTTAAGAGCAATAATCTAATACTAGGTATTATAAGATTTTCGATTTGCTCTTTAATCCTGTGTTTGTAAAGGGATTATTAACTGCGTGCTTTGTACAGTAAATATAAATTAATACTAGAGGCATGTAATCCACGCCCAAAAATGACATCTACATTTACATACAAAGTTTCGAAATAATTCATTACAGTACAAATAAATATTACCAGAAAAATAGTCAATCACGCAATAACAATGTAATAAAATATTACGCGAAGTTCTCAAATGGTAGTGCTTTAGATGTTAAACAGAATAGATACCATTCCATGGGGTCATTATTCCTTAGAACTGTAAAATAAATAAAACACGTTTATAAAAGTTGTTGTTTTTATTTACCTTTAATTTTACATAGTGTTTGTGTAAATGATAAACATTGGATAAAGCGCAGTAGCAAAAAAATTGTAAATGATGCATGCATGCCGGTTTTGAGGCAGACAGTGCCGGTTGTTCTTCTATCTCAACGATGTGTTTGTTGATGTAATTTCTTTAAAATGCGGTCTTTTCACGTCCCCTTGCGTATATTA
Organism: Agriotes lineatus; assembly: GCA_940337035.1. NCBI lineage: Eukaryota > Metazoa > Arthropoda > Insecta > Coleoptera > Elateridae > Agriotes > Agriotes lineatus. The sequence goes on from CALNHX010000811.1 coordinate 266,080, forward strand.
CATCGGCATCTCGAACAAGTCGTTGAACGATCTTCGGAAACATGAAGGCCGGAGTAAACCCTTCGTTCCAATTAATGCAATGGTGGTTATTCATCGACCACTTTGCTTCTTTTTGTAAATGCGACAGTAATGTTGAAAAGGGGAACGGAGATCTGAAGATATAATGCGAAACGGCGTCGCCATCGTAAGCAGCTAATTCCTTAGGCGAAAACTTTTTCTTCTTCTTCTTCTTCCTCTTTTGCCTAGGATTTCTCCTGTTTGGCTTGGCCTTTTTATTCTACTGATGATGATATCCAGCTCTCTGCCCACCGTTTGGGAGGTCGTCCAGGCAGTCTGCTTCCAGGGGGTTTACAGTTCTTGCAGATTTTTGCAAGCCGGTTATCTTGCATTCTTTCTACATGGTTGTTCCATTCTTTCTTACTGGTTTTTATCCATTTCACTACATCTTGCATACCGCAATTTTGTCTTATTTCTTCACTTCTATTTCTATCCCTCAGCGTAACTCCTACCGCTCTTCTTAGGATTTTCATTTCCGCGCTTCTTTGTTTTTGCTTTGTCTTTTTGGTTTCCGCTCGAGTCTCAGTCGCATAGGTAAGTATGGGTCTTACTATGGCTTTGTAGATTTTCATCTTGCTGTCTAGGTTCATATATTTATTATTCCATACTGTATCATTTAGCCGGCCTGCTGTTTGTAATGCTTTTGTTGTTTGTTTTTGTACTTCAGCTATTAGATTTCTGTTGCTTGTTATTTCTACACCTAGGTAGTCGAACTTCATAACCTGCTCGATTATTTTTCCATCTATCTCTAATTTACATCTGACTGCCTCTTTACTTATGACCATTGACTTAGTTTTCTGCGAAGAGATCTCCATGTTATAATGTTTACTGGTGACGTTAAATTGATGTAGTAGTCTCTGCAGGTTGTCTTCATTTTTGGCTATTAGAACTGCATCGTCTGCATAGCAGATTATGTTTATGTTGTTATTGCCTAGTCTGTATTCTTCTTTGTGTCTTACTGCATCAATAAGCTTGTCCATTATTAGATTAAACAGGATCGGGCTGAGAGAGTCCTCTTGTCTTATTCCTTTATCTATTTTTATTGGTTCTGTGGGCCCTTTAGGCGTAATTACCTTAGTTGTACTAATTGTATTAAAGTCTTGTTACGGTATTAATTCATCAGTTTGACAATGATCAAAATTATTGTCCAAAATCGGGTACAAACTACAGGGTTCGCCGGTTTTCCCTAGAAAACACAGATCTTAATGTGCTGGAGCAGATTTTGTTGCTCCGGTTACGCGCACTTAACTCAGTCGGGAAGGCGTGGTTCGAAGACTTAAATGAAAAACCGACGGGGTACTTACCCTAAGCTTGCTTAAAAGAATTGCCAAAAGGACGCCACTTGCTTTTAAAAAGGGGGTTGCTTACGTGAATAAAGCAAGAACTTCACGAAGCTATGAGGAGGTCCTCGCCTCGCTGTCCAAGCATCCACCGAGTCTTCAGGAAGAACACCAAGAGTGGCCATACACAACGACTTACCTTGAGGCACACCCTTACTAAATAGTAACAAAAAAAACACTAACACTAGCCCAGAGCTTGGGGCTTGCTTATCAAAAAGGCGTACTTTCAGCTTTACAATGCAAATTACACTCGGCCTTTGCCACACTGGATTAAATGATGACCCAGAAGGGGTCCAGAACTCAACAAATAATCAAATTGACTTTAATGGATTTATTAATTAGGGAATTAAAGTTTACACAAATCTTTACATTAATAAAAATCACCCGGAGGCGAATTTAAGCTTAATAAAACGAAAAGACACATCCTATATGAACATAAAAGGGGCTCCAAAACAAAGTTACCTTATTGTCTAAATATGTGGTTACACACCAGACAAAACGAAATAGCTTACAGGGGTGAAGCCCCTGGTTGGCAATAAACAAAGCAAAACATGGGCTTACGTTTAAATAACGTGCGCAATCTTTACGAACTCTTGAAGAACACACACAATTATAGTCGCACATTAATTAGGCACAATTGGAGTAATACATAGCTCCTACCTGATAGCTGTAAGTACGTCGTTAGTTTCTGCTATAACCTCGTCCTCGGGGAAGCTTGGAAGGGCGTTGCAGAAGTGCAGAAAGGGCTGGAGCCGGACCTGGCAGTGGCTTAACGCCGACCGGCACTCAAAAGGATGCGGGCCTCGCACTGGGATGAAATGGCACAACGAAATCGGAGTTTTCACAGATGCAACCAGAGCACTACGATGATGACACGCGGTGGGCCTCACTTCGATTACGATTTACTCAACGTTGGTAATTTAAAAATGCAGTATGCAAATGGTTTTTCCCCACAAAGGAACGGGAAACCGTTAATCACAAGCTTAGAGATGCCGTCTCAAATCGGGTCTGCAAATGATGCAAAATTCTTCCCCTGGGAAGTAAAAAAACAAACTGAAGGAGACGAATCGGCTTACTTTTACCAACGCTGACTGAAATACGTTCACTCAATTGCCCACCGCGCGTGTTTTTCTTAATACTCCGCAGGAGTCAACAGCCGTCCCAAAGGTTTAAGCGGAACTCCCTTAAAAATCCAACGCCACGTAAAGCACACAGAATCCCTTAACAAAGATTTTCCCCCGGTGTAACAATGCTTGTTACACCGGGGGGGGCGCGAAAATTGCACACACTGAACTGCTCGAAGACTCGCTGCTAATTAATTCGAAGTTTAGAAGCGAAACCATAATTACCCCTCCGGGCCGGAATAATGCATCTCACTCTAACAGTGTTGCCAAACAAGGAAGCATTCCTGCGTAGGTTTTAAAGAAAGGCAAGAGGGGCTTTGAACAAGCGAGATGGACGTTGAAGCTTCTAGAAGAAATTTCTGCTGCCGCAACGAATCTCATGGTGTTGAATTACAAAGATTACTTTTCCAGAACTTTTAGTCGTTGTTGACAAGAAACACAAAATTTCAAGGCCTAATAAGGAGAACAAAGAACGACTTTGCTTACACTTCGGGGAAAAGAATATAACCAGCAACAACTGTGATAAACTACGCGGCCGTTGAATTTAATAACAGGAAATCTTAAGCTACGCTGCCTAAATGTATGGTTGCTGAATGCAAACAGTTTGTTTTGAATTAAAAAGAGAACGCTTACGGGACGAATTCTACAGATCGTGAACGCATTATTGTCTGGGCCAAATTATATTTAAAATGTAGCTTTAAGATCCAGGGTTGAACTTTAGGCAGGGCCGTCTTCAGAAATTTTTAAATCGAATAATTTCAGCTTAAATGCACTAATAACACCCAGACGTGAAATTGATGACAAGGATAGCTTAATGACGTCAAAATCACTTAACAGTCTTCGATAACTTTGATGATCTGTAGTGGTACATTTCTCTGCCGTAAGATATGAATTACATCTTCTTTCTTGACGCTGTCAAAAGCCTTTGTGAAATCGACAAAACATAGATATAGCGGGTCATTAAATTCGATTGATTTTTCCACAAGCTGTCTGAGAATAAATACGGCATCTGTTGTGCTCCTATTTCGCCTGAATTCTTGTTGTTCTTCAGCTATGTCTATTATCTGTAGAAGTTCGTTTTTGATTAATGTAGTAAATGTTTTAGATACGACATTTAATAGAGCTATTCCACGGTAGTTGCCGGGTATTTGTTTACTACCTTTTTTAAACACCGGTATAGTGAGACTTTCTTTCCATTCTTGCGGGATAATTCCTTCTTGTATAACCTTAACGAAAAGCTGATGGATTAAATTAATTAATGTATCACCCCCGTACTTAAGGAGTTCGTTGAATATTCCATCTGGGCCTGCAGATTTGCGATTTTTCAATTCGGTTATTATTTTCTTAACTTTTTCAACAGTTACGTCTATTTCTTCGTTATTGTCTTCACTTTCTTCTATTGGCGTGGCAGTTGTTTTGTCAAGATTTGTGAATAGGGATGTGAAGTGCTCGTTCCACTGTATTTCGTCGATAGTATTTATTCGCACATATTCATATTCTTTCTTTTTCTCGGATATCTTAAAACCTTGCAAATCTAATATGACAAAGGAATTCACATATGTGTCATTCAAGATAATTCAAGCAAAGTAATTTGATATTTGTGAAATTTATTAGTCGGACAACAGGAACAGGTAAGGAATGATAAATTACTTTAATAAATATTCGAAATGGTCACCTTCACGTTCTAGACAATATTCCAGCCTTATTATGAAAACCTTTAACAGCATTTTTAAAATTTATTTTGTCACAATAATAATTCAAACAACTTGACGCATTTTTTAAATTGTCAAGTAGCTATTCTGCCGTAATATTGATTACTTGGTTACCGACATGCATTGACCTGTGTTTTTAAACTGAACACAGGGACTAAGTGTGGCCTATGGCCCATACTATGGACTTGTTCCAAAAAAGGAATTCACATATTTACTTGTTTCTCTTTAAAACAAGTGCTTGTGTAAATTGGCATAATAATCAAGCTAACCTTTCTCATTATTCATATACTTTGAACTGCACGTATATAGGTCATATCGCTGCCCTCGCATTGTAAAGAAACGGAGAATGATAAAGGAGTATTATAAAATTTCAAATAGAATGTAAATTGGTAACTGTGTTGTTATCTTTTTTATACTTTTTATAGTACATAATTCAATTTGAAGCCCAGTAATTAGATATGCGTACGGAATTATTTTGAGCGTTAATTAGTTTGAAGGAGTGGCAATTGAATTACTTTAGTCGACCTCCTTTTACGTATTGTAATATATGCAAATCAATTTTTAAAAACGTCAAGATGAAATATTCAGATTGTACTGAATTTTTGTTTTTAGTTAAAACGTCTCACTAACTTTGATAATTTATGTCTACTTTTAATTTAATGCTAGTAAATAAGCAACCTGAGCACATTTTAAGATAACAGCCCTTCAATATATTCATTTTAGTAGACTTTTACTGCAGTATGCATTTCCTCGTTTATTTGATTTAATTTGCTGATTAATACTGGTTATATTGAGGTGAATTTTTCAAAGTACCTATTATTGTTGCCTAAACGTTTATTTCAGGGATTCTTTGTAATTAAATGTAATTGACTCTGTATTAATTTGGACCATTTTTTTTATTATTGTTAACAGGGTTAATTTAAATATGCTCGCTACCTATGTTGAATGAAATGCGCTCCATTACCAAGTAAAAGGAAAAATATTTCAACGCGAAATAAATGTCTTGCTAATACTTTAATAATGCCTAATATTTATGTATCGTTTCCCCTCTATTTCGCTTGTTTTTAAAATTGGTGTCCGACACTGTTAGCTTGTTCGAAAAAAGAATTCGTTTTGTGATTGTTTCTATTTGAAACTAGTAGAATATGAAAGAAAAAACCTATATATACTCTACAACTAGCGACCTATAAATGTTAAAAATCTAAGTAAAAGGAATTAACTCGTGACAGTAATTCCTGAATTAAATAAGGAAGCAGTACTTGTTATTCTATTTAAATATACAAAAAACCTGATGTGAACCTCCCATACCCCCCTAACTTGAGCGTGGGTGGTCCGGCGGCTAGGGCTATGCCCCGGGGTTGATGTTGCACATGGGGGCCCTACAATATGGCGGCTGGGGCATCCGCCCCCCGACAACAACTGCGCGCTCTGTGACCTTTGACATTTGATCCAGAAGTGAGGTAACCCTACTACTACGAATCTCGGCTTGCAGGAGGCAAAACTTTACCTGTCTACGCAAGAAATTTAAGTGATTGAGAAATTATTAATGACTGTAAAGCGGCTGAGTAATTTCATTGTAAAATTGAATATCGAATTACGTTCTCACGAGCTCATTCGAGGTTGCATTCAAAAAAAGTTCATCACAACACCTAGTTATTTGTGCTCACAATATCCAGCGTCATCGGGACGTAAAACGAAGCTATCAAAAAGGACGTTAACGTCAGTCATTAGCCTTATTCAGGGCAACCAATGCACATTAGGGTGGAACATTTTAACAAAAAATCTCAAATTAAAATGCCTGTGATGATAAAAGTTGCCATTTGGGCTGAAATGAACTTACAAAAAAATTTTAAGAAAAATTGTCTTTCTTTCCTGTTGCACAAGCCAAATGACGTCATAACTACAATAATAGCATTTTGCAACAATATATATATTTTTTTGTTATGTTTTTTCTTTTAGCATCAGTTTTCGGTCAAATTCAAGTATTTCGTACCACAGGCATACTAAAATAACAATTTTGAAAAAATTGTGTTATAATGGTAATATTAGTTTTGTGCGGTTGCATTAATATAGCAGTTATAGCTGATGGTAATAAGAGGTCAAAACATGATTTGTCAGGGATTTTGATATGCAGCCATAATTATAAAGAAGTAGAGGGGTAGATCGAATGACAATCAGAAAAAAAGTTCGATTAGAGTTGAATAAGATATCGGAAGGCGAAGACCGGTTTGGTTTATATTTCGACAGGAGAAAGGATAAAACCATAATGCAACAGCTTGTAGACGGAAGACATTATAGAACTACAGTAACCGAAGAACACTATACCTTATTAAAAGAAACAGGATCACTTCACTTCGGTCACATTACACCAACTTCTGGTTCAGGCTTTGCAATCAAAAGAAGCATAACAGAATTTTTTCACAAAAACAAATTAGATATGTCAAAAATTGTTGCAATTAGATGCGACGGAACGGCAGTAAATACTGGTTTAAAGGGAGGTGTCATTAGACTTTTAGAAGAAGAATTAGGAAGGCCGCTGCAGTGGTTTGTATGTCTATTGCATGCAAATGAACTACCACTTTGTCATTTACTGCACAATCTAGATGGCCAAACTACAGGACCTCGTAGATTTTCAGGGCCTATTGGAAAGATATTGGGAGATTGTGAAAAACTGCCGATTGTGATGTTTGCCAGAATTGAGACAAGTATTCCGGGGACTATAGATCAATCCGACCGTAGCACCGACCAGAAATATCTATGAGAAATGTGCCGTGCTATTTCCGTGAGTAATTGTCCAGCAGATTTGGCTCAAAGAAATCCGGGAAGATTATCTCACGCCCGATGGTTAACAACTGCAAATCGAATTTTAAGATTGTATGTTGCTACAAACGAGCCCACTGAAACTTTAATAACTCTGGCTAAGTTTATAATGAAAGTGTACGCCCCGGTTTGGTTTAGTATCAAGCTAAACCCTTCATGTACAAATGGAACAAGACATTTATTTCAAATGATTAGCTTATCTCGTTACCTTGGTGAAGAGCTAAGGAAGATAATAGATCCCGTCGTCCAAAGAAATGGATACTTTGGCCACCCCGAGAACATTTTGATTGCCATGCTTTCGGATGAAAGACAATTTATAAGGGAACTGGCATGTAGGCGGATACTACAAATAAGGTCATCAAAAAGGCAAACTTCAGAAAAAATTCGGTCATTTGTAATACCAAACTTCAATTTTGAAGCTCAAGATTATGTGGATCTCGTCTCCTGGAATGTTGAAAAATTGACCGAACCGCCTGTAACATTTCATATTCATAATTTTGAAGATGTGCTAAAATCGAAGATAGTTCCCGAGGTAAAGTTTGCTCCATACTCTTGTGACTCACAAGCGGTGGAGCGAAATGTAAAGCTTGTTACAGAAGCATCTGCTGCTATTGGCGGTGAAGAATCGCGGGATGGTTTCATTAGAGCCACACTGAAATCTAGGACAATAATGCCATCTTTTGAAACCAAATCTGATTACCGTACTCAATAAAGTATTTTTATAATTTCCTTTGTATGAAAATAGTTTTTTCTTGTTTTTGAAATTAACTTTTTTTCTCAAAAATTTTTTTTTAAAATTTAGGATACCTGGGGTTTTAAACCTTACTGTTTACTATTAACTCCTCACAGAAAAGAAAACAGAAGTTTTAAACAATATTTGCATGTTGCACATAGCAATTTTTAAGTTAGTGACGTCACATCACCTGTGCAACATGACAGAATTTTTATTTTTGAATTTGCTTTTGAGCATGTTACTTCCTCGCCATTTAGCAACTTTTAAAACCCCAGGCAACCCAAAAAAAATTTTTTTTTAAATCTTTATATGTAAATGTTCCACCCTAATGCACACGTGTGAATGCATTTTAACATGCGCATGGTGTTACCCCAATTATACGCCATTGAGTTAGCAAAACGGCATAAAACACCAATAGCAGGTACGTATCTGTTATCTCCCACCCTTTCTGTCCAATTCAAAATCAGATGCAGAGTCAGTTTTTCAAGTTTAGTTATTAGAGAGACATCAGGCAATTGTAAAGTGGTTTCGCAGCCCTATGCGAGCGAGTTTTTGCTGCTGGGGCAGCACATTGATTTATATTGTAACGAATATTTCCGCCTTCTCATAGTGCAGGTTTTAAGGGTTCTAGTAGTTAATTACTCGAAGCACCTTGAAGTGAAAACTAGTGGCCGCCTGTCAGGTCGAGTGAGTGTAATTTCTGTGTAGAGCCGGTGACCTTCTTAAGGGGTAAGCGGGAATATGTGCCGTGAGGGTTGCTATCGAAAGACTGTTGTCTCCAAACGCTTTGTGTGAATTTACTTAAAAGTTCTAAAGTAAAAAGTGCCGAAATTTTGTAAGCAAAGGCAATGGCCGAAGTTGTTATAGTGCATACATTCCTGTTCTCACCTTTGAGAATTTAATACAGCAGCTCTTCTTAGAAATGACCCCAGTTGTTGAAGTTGCATCCTTACCAGTAGGTCAACAGAAGTTCAGAAAATGTGCGATGGCAGCAGTGGTGTCGCATAAACCTGTAGAGACGCAGCTAGGATTGTAATCAAGGTATTGTGTTGTTATAACTACATAACCCGTTCTTAAATTTTAGTGTTGTTCAAATGGTAAGTAAGTTAAGTTTAAATAGTTGACAGGAGTAATTAGCTGGTATCTTTTAGCAGCGTGAGCATCCCTTATGATGTCATATAAATGTAGGCATAACTTTTCTTTATTTAGTCTGTGTTAATTATACATACTTGTTTTCAAATTCAATATAATCTGATCAACTTAATTCGTGCCTTTCTTTAATGGTGTTTGCATCCCACGTCCCATTGTATTTTTGTGTTATATTTAGTCAACGAGACGCAGACACTATTAAGCAAAACCAAGATACACAGATGTAATAATAATTTTCAGCGACAACTTTTAATAAACGATTACAAATACACTACAGTGAAATTAACAATTATAGATAACCACAACTTTCAGCTAACAGTAAGCTTGATTTCGGATGCTTCCACAGCCATTGTCATTAATTAACGAACGACTTCCGGGGTTCGACTACACTTTTCGTTTACTTTCATGCTAAGTTACAGTGCTCTTTTATTTTTAAATAACTTGATTAACTACACAATCTTGAACAAAAGGTCATACCTGAAGCTCCAAGCTCAAAAGGAAGCTATCTAGAGACTTAATCAGCAGTGACTAATTACTTTAATAACCAATATTAATATTTTATGTGCTCTATATTAACAGCTAATTATAGTGGTATATAGACATCGATAGTAATATTCAAGTAAGGTAATATACATAACTTAACCATGTCATAAATACCACTTGTGCTGAGATGACATAATCTATATTGAAAAACAACTAACCACCAGTTACCAGAAATAATTATAGATAATTGCACCTGATAACTAAATTCAGGCAATTATAAATTTTAATTGATTCCTATTCATAAATATAACTATAATTTTGGAAAAGTAGCACATCGACATAACGCTAGATGAATTCCAGCTCATATCAGAAAACACCCAAAGTTAACTAGTACTCGTATTATTTTTTACTTTTTGTATATATCTACGATTAAAACTAGTCTGCAATCTGTATCATAAATTTGAAATGCTTATATAACCGACACGGCATGCACAAGACCACAGTTTAAATATACAAATCTTAGCTCAACCGTTAATATTAGAAGAGCAAAGAAACAGGTCCCTATTTAATGTAGAAAAAATTTCTACAATAAAAGCACCGCCAGCTACAGCTAGTCCGATTATCCCCAAAATAAACAAACCGCGTACGTGTTTCCTTTGAAGAACAATCAGTTCTTCTTCATTATCATCAAATGGAGGTGGTTGGCCAACGTAATATATTTTCTCATAAAGTCCGCCTTCCAGCAGCCTTCTAGTTAGCAAGTCGAATGTGGGCAGAAAATAGTGCCCCTTCCTTGAAACAAAAAGAAGCCAACCTGCGATCGATCACTAATAATAATCAATGGTAGTATAATCGCAGATCAACCCCCTTATCATTTATACACCACGGTAGCTCTGAAATGTTCTTACTCACCGCAATGATCTAGCTAGCTTCAAATTCGGTGGCCTTGGGTCGCAGATTTCTATCATCAGCTGAACTGCTGCAAGCTCTTTTAATAATAAGAAAAACACAGGTCGCCAGAAATCACAGATTTCGAGAAATAAATAAAATTACAGCAACAATTAGGTTTATTTGGTTAATAAATAATAGTTGCTTGCAACATCGTAATTAGGTCTGTAATCTGTTTATCACAAAGTTTAAATACAGTATATAACTAATGCTGAAAATGCAGCACGCACAAAAAATATGTGAACCTCTTTTGGGCTCTTGGACTGAATATGATTGCAATTCAATGAAGGAGTAAGTTACCACTGTCATATGTTTTAACCGTTATCTCTGTAATGATAGTAAACTGGCGTGAGGGCACTTTTTCCAAAATTCTTAATACGTATTCATTAAGCAAAATTTTAAATTTGTGAATTGTAAATTTAGGAACAATTAATACATTACGTTTTAAATTTGTAAAGTGCAGCTTAAATTTGTAAATTGTAAATTTGACTTTTAAAGCAGAGATTTGTGAACAATTAATACATTATGTTTTGAATATGTAAAGCGTAGTTTAAATTTGTAAATTGTAAATCTGACGCGTTGTTACAATCGATTCAGCCAACAATTCATAGGCGGACGTGGTTGTCAACAAAAGTTGAAACAAGACTAACCTGGGTGGTGGTAAAAAGACGTTGCCGGCAGGCACTGAATTGGTCAGGGTTAGCTTAACGTAAGCCGACAGCAATCTCGAACTCGCGCCGAATTTGATAATGGAATAGACGCTCCTTGTACCACTTGGCAAGCTCAAGGTGACATTCCAGAAAGGAGTTGCGGGTCCAAGTTATTGATTAGGGTGTTAATTAGGAAACCCAGATAAAGAGTCGTCTAAAAACGGCATCTAATAATGTCGTTTAAAAGTGACGTTGAAGAATATCGTCAAAGAGCTAATAAAAAAACGGGAAATTACTAAACTTGAATATCAAACCAAGGAGCGTAAACATACCTAATTTTAGTCATTAGCTCACAAACGAAGTCAATTAAAAATTGGTGCAGTAGCACGCGGGAATGCCTTCGTAGAAGCAAGTTACTTCAACCGAATGCACAAATAGAATGCCCGCTAAGCGATGGAATAGCTGCCCGCTGGCGCAGAGAGATAACAAGTGAATTTCGAAAAAACCAAAGGCAACACTTTTGCGCAAACAAGATTTGATATCGATTGAAATACAGCGAATTATAACTCAAGTGAAAATATACATGCTGCCCCGGAAGTGACTAAATGGTGAAACAAATAGCAGGAGCTAAAGATTGGTTTCACCTCGCACACACTACACCTTCAACTGGTTGGAAGAAATTAGTTATTGTAACTATATCAACCATTGGCTTTTGGTTCGTAAAAAGCTTTTGCAACATGTTTTGTCCTATATAAGCCGAGCAGTTTCGATTATATGCGATGTTGTATACGGTAGAAGTTATGTTATTGATCGATTTGGACGTACGAGAAGGTGTTTTAGCCGTTTTTCTTATTTTCTCAAATGCAGTTGAATTGGCAGCTAGCTGCGCTGTTTGTAATGCCAATTGTTTAGTCATTAAAACTGGCAGATCTAAGTCAGCAAAATCTTCTAGGGTCCTTGTTACTCTTTCATATCTAGGGTTGCTTAGGACGCTTATCAACTTACCTTAAAATACATTGTTGATATGCATGCTGTAAATTAGGTAAAATAAGGTAAGCAGGTGAAAAGATTTGCTGTTTGTTGGCATAGGTGCGGATCACGACCTGCTGAATTGTTTGGCAAACGTCACTGTATACGGCCTGGGCATATGTGAAGTTTCGCGATTTTCCGCAGAGCGCTGTATACCCACGAGCGGGAATTTCAAATTTGCAATGTAACATCAGTTATATACTACGTTGACTACAATGCAAATATTTGATTAAATTTTACGTTTCTTAAAATTTTACAACAGTAATATAACCCTTGTTTTTAAAATAGAAAGCGGTTCTACAACGTGCAAATATACCAATTGGGGAAGATCTTAGCATGAATTTACCTCCAACTAAGTTTTACGAAGGAAATTATCTAAAAGCTAAATTTAAATTACCGTACTGGTGCTTCAAAAAACTTACCTTTTTATCGATTTCTATTTTCTATTTTTATTTAAATAGGTATCCATAACCAAAGGGCAAGAATTGTTAGTTGTAGCTTTTAAGAAAGGTGTTTCCGATTAACTTCTACTGGGCGAAGACTATAAAATCACATTGCACTTCCTTTAGTTAATTTTTAATTACTACATTTACAGATAGATATCTAATAAAACAAATAACTTTTAATTTAAAATTTTTTACAATAAATTATACATAAACTTACAACCTTGCAATAACACACAGAATAAAATACTTCATTACTGTTACCACCTAGAACATCTTCCCAATTTGTAAGAAATACGATTATCTGCATATCATGTGCTACTTTAGAGCAAATGTGTGAGCTATCCAAAAAATACTTGCCGGAAAATATAAATCCGTCTTCAACTGCGAATTCTTGGAGTTCCACACCTTTCTCAAGAAAAATATTAAAACTATAGATGTCTAAGGTAATTACACGACACTAAATAATAGATTACACCATTCATATTTATATTACATTCAAATCAATAGTTCCTTATCTTACTGATACTGCATTTAAAAACTCATTTCTAAACACGAGTTAGTCTTGACAGCCGTTGTCATTTAAATGTCATCGTGGGTATGTGGCGCCAAACGGCCAAAATTGGCGTTTTCTCAGAAATGAAAATAACAATGGATTTCAAAAAAGTTTCCAGGCCGTATAAAGTGACATTAGTTACACAATTTAGCAGGCGGTGGTTAAAATACAACGGTAAATGCTGTCAAATGAAGACGACTCTAAATGCACCTTTGCTACCACCCACCAAATAATAACGGCAGCAACGAAAGTTACTAAAATCATGTTCCAAGCCTTACTGTCAAAAATTGAAACAATAATTTTTATTCCTGAAATTTTGGGATAGCGGGGTGCCAGCCAAACCATATTGTCCCAGTAGAAAGGAATGTTGATATCCAATTCCATGTAACTCCTTAAATCCCTTATAGTATCAATTTCAACGGACATATCTTGACCACGATTCTGTAAAGTGTATTTTGTCCTATTGACAAAGTTGACCGATACGTTTGCCCTCAAAAAGAGACCAAGAAACTTCACCAATTTCGATATTTCTCCTGCAGCCTGTCTAGTATTTAGTATTACCGCTGGATTTTTGTTGGTAGTGATAACTATATTAAAATTACAAACGTCAACCTTCTGCAAAAACCGGTAAAACTTCAGGTGTTCTACATGATTGCAATTTTTGGGGGTTGTAACACTACCCTCCTAGCACATCCGCTTGCTTTGTAAAAAGGATTAGAAATGTACACTAAAGTCGAGTTCTGTGGCACATTTACAACTAGAATGACGTTCATAATGTCAAAACTCAAAAAATATTTGAATATAGCTTTCACCGCGGTGGCTGACGTCACGATTATCATAATGTGACCACGAGGCCTTTCCCTCTCATTCCAAACAGGTGACTTCATTAGCTTAGCGAGAGTGCTATTCAAGCTAAACGTTCCTTTAGTTATAAGCACATATTTGTAGTAGGTTTGCAAGGACATCGCAACAGGGTTGTCAATTGAGACAATAATTCTAGGGTTATCCACTTGCAATGGAATCAGATCGCTTAAGCCGTTCTCGAAAATATAGTGAAGAGTTTCTCTAGTAGGGAACAGCTTTGGCATTAAATTCGATAGGCAACTTTGAATATTATCCTTGTCACCAAAATGGTATAGAGTTATAGATTAATGCAACAGCAATAAATAAATTTTAAATAAATTATGAGAGCCATCTGGTAGTATTTTTTATGCATCAGGAACTATTGTGACGGGATTTTCGGCTTGAGTTATAGCATACGTTCAGAAACTGTACGGACAGAGGTTTGGGGTAGTTATTACCCTGGTAATAAATTTTCCAACTTTTCAGAAAAAGATAACAGGCAGGCAAAATAATGTAGCTTTAATCCACTGTGGCGATTTTTTAGGCAACTGATGGGGTCACGCACTACGACTTTCTTTGTTGAATTATGTGCAAAATTCGGTCTGTGGAGATATGAATCCTCTTCAAATAAACAGGAAAAAATACGCCTACTAGCTAAGGCTCACCGTTGCGTAACTTTGAAATTGGCTCCGATAGAAGGTGCAGTTCTAAAAATAAAAAAGTTTAATTCTTACAGAAACTTATGGCACGTTTAATCATGGCACATGGCACAACTTGTATTTTGTTAAGACTACGAAATCTTTTAACCACGAAGTTTCTTCTTATTGTTACGCAGAACTTCAAAGGGGAAAGAGGTCGTACTCTTATAAAGTTGCATAATTTGCGAATTTGAATACCTTTGTAAGAGTCACACTACTTATTTATTGTGCAATATAACCGTTCTCCTTTACAGATCTATTCATCAGATAGTTCTCAGAGGCATAGAGGAATATGACTGGTTTATTTGTCGCAATGCAGCAAAAAGTAACAAGTTTACTACTTCTATACATTTTTTTATTATTTTAGGCTTTTGTTACAATCGTGAATTATGCCTAAAAAATGAACTGATAAATAAATCTCATTGTCCAAAACTTGTTTTGTATGTAAACGATAATACGTTTCGCGTAAAAAGTCGCCGTTGCTGATAGCTAACCCTAATCATCAATTTTCTCTTTGAACTCTACCGCATTCGTTGATAATAAAATTGCTTATATTATTTTGATTAAAAGCTACGCGTTAATGTTGTCTGGAAAGGATTATCTTAACTAATACGCTCGACATGTCTGCACGGACATACTTTATCTTAATAGAATATCGGATACTTAATTATTACCTTAAAAATTAAAGCCGCATTATACAGGGTATTGCATCAGCTAATCCATGTACTTTAACAGAATTGTGTACAGAGTGTCTACTAAGTTTACAAGTAGCTTTCTAGAAAATAATCTTATTATTTCAAGAACTGATTATCTATCAAAATGCAACTGAAAAACTGAACTTCTTTACTTTCGTGATAAATATTTTTTTTAAATCCATATACTTTTTACAGAAACGAATATTGGCCATATTACGAGGATTGTTCAACAGAAACACGTTTTGATCGCATAGACGCGACTTGATTATCACGACAATTGCATGCGGTTGTGTTACGGTACTTTTGTAGCTTTCCCTGTATTAGCAAAAATTTGCTAGTCGAATTTTTATCCCTAAGTATTAATAGGTGGCTTTCGATAATATTGCATGCATTAGGATAAGCCTAGTTGGCTGTGTTTTAGTTTTTAAATATTTAATTATAATTACCGAGCAGTTTCGTAAGCAACTCTCCTAGTAATTACCCAGACTTTATTAATTAAATTTATTCTGGTTTTATTTCTACAAATATTTAAGCCTGGTGGTTAGGCAACCTTTATTACAATAGCTATAAACTATTCTCTGCGAGATCAACTTTGTTATCTCTTGTTGTAGTCATATCTTTCAGGAAGTTTTTCTGTAGGCCCACTTGCCCAAATTTTGTTATCTTGCATGTGAAACTGATGTTGAATTCGGCTTTCTTTCCAAGCCTAACTGCCGTGCTAGTTGGTTTTCCCCTGCAGCTTAAGTGCTCCAAAAAGCCCTTTGACTGGGCTCACTCCTCTGAATAGTTTTCATGGGGGATCTAGAAGTACTCATGCTTTGAGTAATGTTTTTAACGTTAATTAAAACTAACCTTCGGGGCTAAACGTTAGCCAGAATAAACTTGCATTGTTCTGTACCGGTGCATTTGTTGTTCAACCCGCTCTGCGACCTATATTTATAACTATTGGTTCTTCTTTAATTGCCTCTGCGGCGCCCTTCATAATTTTGATTTTAAAGTGTATGTATTGTCCGCCGTATAGCTGTCTAAACTTATTTATATATATTTATTTATATTTATATTTGTTTCGATATATTTATACCT